>VZTO01024504.1:134871-150561 GCA_013400615.1 Syrrhaptes paradoxus | reverse complement strand
GGGGGGGGGGCATTTGACAACTTTTCTTGCCCATAGATCCAAGGACAGCAGGCCAGTTTGTTAAGGTCAGTCATGACAAACAGTATGATGGGTTTTTAAAAACCAGCTGAGTTTAACAATAGTAGGGCACAGGTATGTTATTTCAGTGTCAATAAAGCAAGCTGCTCAGCAGTTAGCAAATATCTCAGCAAGATCAGAGGCACCAGGATTAGAAGTAATAGTAAATTTATAGGGTCAGATTCTGATCTCAGTTAATACCATTGTAAATCCAGAGCGAAATTCATTGACTTCAATAGTTTTTGATCCAGAATAGTCCAGATGTGGTCATTTTCTAAACTTGTTACTGGAGCTGCCAATTGCTCCATTGCTTTGGATTTATTTGTATTTATTTTTCACACTGATGGGAGTTGGACCCTTCCCTTTTTCCCCTTGTAAAAGGCACTACTGTAAATCTCTCCAGATGATCATCTGCTTAAGTGCCTAAGCTACTTTGTAAACCTATCCATGCAATAGCTGCCATTCCCAGGCCTTTTGAAAGGGAAAAAATACAACTGTGCAGATGTGGAGCAGAATCCGACCCCTGTCATTGCTCAGACAGCTCAGAAAAAAGAGTATGAATGGGAAAAATCAGGTTCCAGGTTTATTGTGCTATTCGACTCTCTAAGAAATAATCAGTATTTGCTGCTTATTTGCTGCTTAGCACCCCATGCAGAAAACAAGGCAGACTCTCCACAAATTGATTTGAAAGACAATATTTTATTAAAGTTCTATACTTAGTTGCTCTTACAGCTACAGCTGGGCCAATTATGGCATTTTCAAGAATAATTTATTGGTTATTGGAATCCAAGACATTATTTCTTTTGTTTCGGCTACAGAAAAAGACCCTGGAGTACAGCAGTCACGTAAGAGGCTGGGAAACCCAGAGATGCTCTCCTTGGCTTTTGGGCAGAACAGCAATTTCTCTCCAAAGTTGGTGGGATTAAGATGGGATGATATGATGAAGGATGGGGTCCAGGATGTAAAACTGAGGATGAAAATCCCGCTTTGGCTTCATCTCATGCCAACCCTAAGGACAACTCACGTCACCTGCACATAGCACATTTCAGAAGAACTAGTTCTGGAGGGACTGGGGTTTCCACAGTGGTGATGGGGCATCAGAAATCAGATATAAAGTGGCATGTCTGTCTCAAATTGATAGATCATTCCTCAGAGGTGTGTAATTTAGAGACCAGGCAGCTTTTACCCATCAGAAAGGGTCAGGGAGCAAGGAAGTTGAATTAATTGGTTGAATTACCCAAGGTCGTTGAGGAAATCTGTATCAGAGGACAGCAATGGGCACAAATCATGGCATACGAAGGGTTAAGCTGGGCTAGGTTGAAGAGACATATAATTATCCCAGGTAAGAATTAACTTGCAAGGAATTGGGAGCAAGGTACCACCTGACTGGAGCGAAATGATCTAAATCTGTATGTCCCATGCCGATCCCCGCGCAGCTCTCCTGCAAATGATGCGCCAGAATTAACTGAGCGTATTTTACAGTAGGTACATTTCACCCCTCGGAGGAATACTATAAATGTTGGTCTCACAGATGCCACTTCTCCTGTATCCTGAGATGAAGATAGAAAGAGAGGTTTAAATCCAAATCAGTGTCAGTGCTGCCTCTGGAAAGCTCTCACAACAATTAAAACAGAATTATAACGGGTTCCTGTGGGTGACCGCGGTTTGGGTTTGAGAGATGAGGGAACCTGGTCTCTCCACCTCATTTCAAGCAGATGAACCCTGGGTTTTATGACTTTTGGGGCCTTGTGGCTAGGAAATTAAAGAGTGCCAGAGGTCACTGCTGGGTGCTGGAGTGTGACTGTAAGTCAAATTATTGTCCCAGTCAGAAGGTGGTTTTTGGCCAGGGGCACCTTGTCCTCTCACAACCACCTCCCAGGGGTGGAAGGCCAGGTGTGCATCATCACAGAATCACTGAATGGTTTGGGTTGGAAGGGACCTTAAAGATCATTGAGTTCCACCCCCTGCCATGGGCAGGGACACCTCCCACTAGCCCAGGTTGCTCAAAGCCTCATCCAGCCTGGCCTTGAACACCTCCAGGGATGGGGCATCCACAGCTTCTCTGGGCAACCTGGGTCGGTGCCTCACCACCCTCACAGGAAAAAAAATCTTCCTAATATCTAATCTAAACATCCCTTCTTCCAGCTTAGAAGCATTACTGCTTGTCCTATTCCTACAATCCTTAATACAGAGCCCCCTCCCCATCTTTCCTGTAGGGAGGTCACAGCTGACACTATCAGAGATGCTGGCTCAGGTTTCCCTCCCTGATGTCTGGGGTCAAGGTGACATTGTGGCCATCCCTGAGCCACCCTGCAGCACCATCCTGTGCCATGCCATGGGTTGTTGGCTTGCTCACAGGGCTAAATCACCGCGCTCATGCTTGCCATTGGCCTGGAGCACGTCTGCTGGTTTGCCCAGGGCTTCTTTGGTGTGTGGCGATGACTAAGAGGCATGAACATGGTCATCAGTCACAACTTGACCAAACTTTTGGTCCCTTCCCTCCCCATGCCACATGGGCTCCCCCTTATGATCTAAGGGGAATGATCCCTGCCTGTGGTCTCCTTCAAAATCTGTAGGGACTATCCAGGCTGGGCTTGCTAGGATGGGCCGAAACCAAGCTGGTTTGAGCATCGTGACAGCCATCAGCCTTGCAGTGTAACCAGCAAACTTTCTATCCCCTCTCCTGTGCTTGGCTTGAGTTTGGTGTTCCTAGATCAGAGGGAAGGAAAGTTAGCACGCCTGCAAGCTCATCTGTTTTTTCCCAATTATAGGAATTGGTCTAATAAAAAATAATGCCTACCCCACAAATCAGAGCCCAGCTTGACCATGGCAAGGTCTGGGCTTTTCTGGAACAACTCTGGGGTTTTCCTTGGGGGATCAGAGCAGGGACTTAGGTTGCTTTGGCACATTGAGGTCTTGGGGTGATGGGAACAAGTGGTGCTCAAGCAAATTGGGCTGGTCTGCAGCAAGCCCTGGAGATGCTGGCCCTGGGATGCTGATTTCACCTTCAATGTCTTTGCCTCGGGCAAGTCACTTAATGGTGCAGTTTTCCCTCTGTGTAAAATGGGTAGAATAATCACTTCCTACCTTGCAGGGGTGATATGAGGCTTAATTAATTATTTAATTCATTAATTGTTTTGGAAGTAATTAAGTTTCTTATTTCATAAAGGGCTTTTTTTTTTTTTTTTTTTTTTTTTTATTTTTTTTTTTTTTTTTTTACCTTTTTTTTTTTTTGGGAAAGTAGTCATGTTGTGGAGAACCTTTATTGTCACCATGGCCATGAACTCTAGTCTTGGTGTTCCCCAGGACCAGAGCAGCTTCAAATCCTTGCCTGAAAGGATGGAGGTGAGGTCTTGCCACCGTCACTGGGCTTGCATGCTATGGTCACAAGGCCATGGCTGCCCTCCTGTGCCAAGAGTTAAAAATCCAGCGGTGGCCATTTTCCCACTCGGAAAACTCAACTCCTGCCAAAATTGGGCTCCTCTAACACCCGATGCATTTAAAACTATTGAAAAAGTCTCTATTCCTTGAGAAGCATTATTTATACAGTATATTTAAAACACATATTTAGAAGTTAATTTGGTAACAGAGCACATACATTCAGATTATCCTTAATTAACCATTTAAGATGCAGAGTTCCATTCAAACCCTTTTCTTTGTCATCATTTTCAGAAATGTTGCAGGAAGGAAACAAGCGATGATGGATGAGAAACCAAGCACTATCTGCTGGCAACAGACGTCTGAAAAAGTGATAAGTAAGGCTAATTCCCCTGGGCATTATTTGTACACAGTGCATAGATACGGGTGAATTATTGCTGTCCCTGATTGTCTAATGATTTTTTTTCCCCCTCTCATATGATCTTTTTTTTTCTTACCTGATATTTTGGATGTCAGAGAAATTCATATTGGCAGGTTGATCTATATTGTCTAATATAACACGGAGTGTAATCAATCACAAATCCCGCCTAGCCTTTTTCAGGAACTTCAGTTACAGCAAAACAGCAGAGGTCTATCCCAACATAATGGAAACTGCATGACTAATTTCCACTAAAAACTTGCCATATAGACCAGATCCATTAAAGAAAAAAAATTAATACTACGCCCTTAAATTACTACTCAGCATTTACTACTGCAAGACCAGCCCAGCCCAGAGACTTAGAGAAGTTATGATATTTTTTTCTCTGTGTGGTGTCCATTCAAAGTAAATCAAGCTTGGATGGATCTTCACCTGCCCCATTTAATCCGTGAGTGTTTCAAAGATGGAGATCCTGCTGCCTGCAGTGAACTGGCTTGTAATGGGGCAAAACTAATTTCTTAGACATCAAGGGTGGCATGGGGGTTGTGCTCCCAGCTCAAGGATACCACAGGGAAGCCCCTGATGAACTGGTTTTGGGTGGATCTGGTGTCCAAGCCCAGGGCATGCCAGCTGCATGGGACTCATGAAAGGTGCTGGAGCAGTGATATTTTGGGAGGAAAGGACACACAGTCTTCATGAATGTCCTTCTTCTGGCTTAGGCTGCATATTAGAAAAAAATTTCTTCACTGAAAGAGTGATCAGGCATTGGAACAGGCTGCCCAGGGCAGTGGTAGAGTCACCACCCCTGGAGGGGGTCATGAAATGTGTAGATGCGGTGCTTTGGGACATGGTTTAGTGGGTTAGGTGGTGTTGGGTTGACAGTTGGATTTAATGAGCCTTGAGGTCTTTTCCAACCTTAATGATTCTATGATTCTATGAAAATGCCACTCTCTCAACCTCTTCAGAGAGACAATGGCAATGAAGGGTTGAGCAAGTGATGCGTGGAGAGGGATTTTCACCAAGAATTGAGAAACTTTTGAGGAGAAACAGAAGTAGTATTGCCAGAGAAAGACTGATCCTGACAATTCAAATGTTTATAGAAGAGTTTTTAAAATTAAAACACAAAGAAAGGTGACAGGGGAGGAAAATCACAGTCTTCAGGATGATACATTCTCTTGGAGTGAAGATGCTCTGAACATTTCTTATGTTGAGATAAAGGGTAGGCCAGAAGTTGGCAAAGCTCAAAAATGAAGAGTATAAAATGCAATAAAATAAAATCCCACTTAAACAACGCATTTTAAACCAAGCAACTGGATCAAGTGTGGGATGGGGCATGCTGACAAACCAAACATGAAGCCTCAGCATGAGCACCACTGTTGTTCCATTTCAGAAAGTGGGAGATACATAAAAAAGAGTGAAGTCAAGCAGCACCAAGAAGAAGGGGTAAAAAGCTGGTAAGAGGCAGGGGAGTTACTTAAAGATGTTATTTCAGAGACTGACAGTAAATTTCTATCCCAGATCACAGTAGACTTCAGAAAGACCCCCTTGCAAATCTGGCACAAGTCAGCAATAGCTTAAAGGAGACTACAAGGAGTTAGAACCTGTCCTTCAGAAAGTAAAGGTATGTGCACCANTGAACATTTCTTATGTTGAGATAAAGGGTAGGCCAGAAGTTGGCAAAGCTCAAAAATGAAGAGTATAAAATGCAATAAAATAAAATCCCACTTAAACAATGCATTTTAAACCAAGCAACTGGATCAAGTGTGGGATGGGGCGTGCTGACAAACCAAACATGAAGCCTCAGCATGAGCACCACTGTTGTTCCATTTCAGAAAGTGGGAGATACATAAAAAAGAGTGAAGTCAAGCAGCACCAAGAAGAAGGGGTAAAAAGCTGGTAAGAGGCATAGGAGTTACTTAAAGATGTTATTTCAGAGACTGACAGTAAATCTCTATCCCAGATCACAGTAGACTTCAGAAAGACCCCCTTGCAAATCTGGCACAAGTCAGCAATAGCTTAAAGGAGACTACAAGGAGTTAGAACCTGTCCTTCAAAAAGCTAAAGGTATGTGCACCAAAGGAAAACAGAAAAGAAAAAAAATTCTGGCAACTTAAATCTAAAAAGAAAGCAGGACAGGAAAAAAAAGACTTTAATAAAAAAAATTGCTGAAGGTGTAAAAATTGGTAATAAATCAGAGGTAGGAGCCTGCCTTCACATCTATATTCAGTACAAAGAAGCCTACACTTGTACTTGTACAAAAGTATCCTACACTTGTGATGTCTATTTTGTGTGGTTCAGCAGAAGGTAAGTCAGAAATTTAATCAGGAGAGATGTGGAGTGGCTTGGTACAGTGAATACAGCAGTCATTGGGATGGGATGATGTTCTCCTCGGAACTGTAGAGGAACTTGGGCATGAAATTGGTCACTGTTACCTATGTTGTGCACTCGCACGAGGTCAATGTGACTCCTGCACACACACACTGTTCTCGGGGGGGTCTGTCAGCACCCATAAGTCTGAGGTCTGTCCTAAGCCAACCGTTAGATGTAACAATGAAGAACACCATCAAGGCATACATGGATAAACATAATACTGCTATGGTTTTGTGTGGGAGGTTTTGTCTGGTAGCAGGAAGGGGCCACAGCAATGGCTCTTGTAAAGTAGCTGCAAAGCATTTGATAACTGGAAGGGGGAGTGGGGAAAGGATCTAGCCTGTGTGAGAAACTGCTGGAAGTNACTGGCATCCCAAAGGCCAGGGCTCATCACGGTCTCTCCACAGGGGACAGCCAGACGGTGTGCCTGCAACACAGACCTCTGGGCAATCGGCAAAACTCCTGCTGGGAGCAGCCTGCGCTCTCAACCTTCTTGCACGGCTGCTATGGTTTTGCGGGAGGGGTTTGGTCTGGTAGCAGGGAGGGGCGAAACGGCTCCTTAAGCAACTGCTTAAGGACTCACGCCGGAGAAGTTCTAGGGAAGGACTCTCGACGTGAGAAAGGGACTCCACGTGGCAGCCGGGAAAGCCTGTGAGGAGGAAAGAGCGGTGGACTGACTGCAGCCCCCACTCCCTGCCCCCCTGCAAAGCCGCCGGGGGGGAGACGGTACTGAACAAAGCCTTTGGGCTTGGGGAAGAAGGGAGGGGTGGGGGAGAAGTGCCTTTTTAAGATGCGGTTTCTCTCTCTCAGTATCTTAATAAATTAAGTTGTTTTCTTTAAATTGTTTGTTGTTAATAAGTTCAATTGTTTTCTTGTTCTTCACAAGAGTCGTGTGGGTTTCTTGCCCGTGACCCTGAGTGGTGGGTGAGACCCTCCCTGTCCCTGCCTCAGCCCAACAGGTGTTCAGCAAAAACTGTCCCCGTGGTTTTATAAACCACGACAAATACAATGGAGAAGACTCAACCCATCCTCGTAAAGGGAAGCCGAGCTAACAAATCTGTTAGAGTTCTCTGAAGGTCTTTTTAAGCATGCATAAAAAAGACAATCTGATATTACATAGGTACATTTTCTATGAGGTCCCACCCTTGAAGCTCATACAGCAGCTAGGAGGGTAGGGCCAGATGGAGAAAAAAAATATAGGACATAGAGCATAGGAATAGCNGGTTTTATAAACCACGACAAATACAATGGAGAAGACTCAACCCATCCTTTTTCTATGAGGTCCCACCCTAGAAGCTCATACAGCAGCTAGGAGGGTAGGGCCTTTAATGAATTAATGACCAGATGGGGAAAAAAAATGTAGGAAATAGAGCATAGGAATACTTGTCCAGCTTTCACAAGTCACCAGTGGAATACCACGTGTGTCTGTAGTACAATCCATGCTGTTCAGCACATTCATAAATAAGCCAGGAAAGAGTGGGGATAGTGAGATGACAAATCTCAGTGTTATTATTGAATTATTCAGGGTAGTAAAAACAAAAGCTGACTGCTGAGATTTGCAGGAGGCTCTGCAACCCCGAGTGACTGGAAAATAAAATTGAAGATGAAGTTCAACCTTGCTAAATGAAAAGTAACGCACATTCACGGACTCTGAATTGTCTATTACAACTGGGAAAGGGAATTTGGAGTTACAACAAGTAATGCTGGGAAATTGTTGGCTCACTCCTTGGTTATGGGAAGAGCAGCAAAATGAATGCTGATTATTACGAAGAAGGAGTGAAGAACAGGCCAGGAATGTTTTGTCACTCTATGAAGCAATGCCACACCTGCATTGTGCCTTTCTGGCCTCCCTGTCCTCCAAAGAAAAATGCAGAAAAAAGATGGGAAGGGGTTTCACACAAGGTTCAGAAAAATCCACAGAAAATGCTGAGAGTGGAGACAGAGGTGTACAAAGCCAAAGGAGGTGTGTCCTTCCTACCGCATATGATGGGGTCCACAGTTTATCACCAGCAGATGTGGTGGATGCTCAGAGTTGATGTGGTTTCAGAATGCAATGAAACAAATTTATGGATGAGAAATCTATGAAGGCCATTGATACAGATACACGTTCACTTTGGAAAGTCCATACGAGGGAAATTCAGAGAATATACTTGATGAAAATGGATTAGCGCTTGCCATGTTCTTATAACTGTCTCTAGGCTTTAACCAAGAGTGATTGTTGGAGGCAGAGTACTGGCCATGTTGTCCTTCAGGTCAATGCAGATGTTCCATTTTGTTGCTTTGGTTGCAGCAAAGTCCCTAAATCCCACAGCCTCTCAAAATCATCCCCAAGGATGCTCTGGACACTCGGAACAGCTCATGTCTTCTCAGGCTGTCTGCACACTCAGGCAGCGTCACAGTGACACTACACTGTTTTAGTGCAATTTACCTAGAAATGAAGACTGAAAACGTGTTTTTTAAATGACGGCTGGTGTTCTCATGCCTAATTCTGGGCCAGGATCATTTCACAGTTGGGGGCTGTCCAAGCACAGAGGATGACCAATCGTTATCCTCCCTCTGTGGGGCAGAATGGTGGACAGAATGGTGCGACTGTTGTTGTCCAACTTGTAGGAAAAAAAGCAAGTCCATGTGATGGGTACACTTGGGTCACCCAGATACTTTTGGAAACCTGGGAAAAAAAAAAAAAAAAAGAGAGANAGAGCAGGATCCCAGCTCGCTGCTGGCAGAAATACAGCCCCTGCTGACACACCACTCCTGCCACCGCCTGCGTTTAAATCTCCCCAACCTTCCTGCTCTGCCTTAAACCGTCAGCTTTAGAGGTCCCCACTCATCAAACCCTTGTCAGGCAACAAGAGGGGGAACAAGGAAAGCTTAATTGATCAGCTTCGAAAGTAGCCTTGAGAACTTGATTCAGATATTGACTTCCAACAAGCTGGTTTAACTCCAGCTTCCAGAGCCAGCGACGGCTGAACATCAAAACTATTAACCTCTGGCCTTACCAGTTGGTGAGACATCACAGCAGCAGTAATTAGGAAGTCAATCGGAATCACATGTCTCACTTACACTGGCATGTCAATCAATAGTGCCAGTGACAGATTCATTAGGCCAGGCCTTGCAGCACAAGCTAGTAACAACCTCATAAAATACGCTTTTGAGGCAGGGCAAAGAAAAATCTGCTCGGAGGACTTGACTAGATGACAATATGTATTGATTAGGGCTCAAGCAATTTATGAAGTGCTACTTGCTCTGCAACCTTTCTGTCTCGGTGCTAAATTTTCCCAAGTAGTTGCTAAATAAAACAAAATATTACACTTTTTAAAGCTATTTTTCTGACAGGGCATTTTTTTTTGTGTTAGTTACAACTAACAAATAATCTAGCAAGGTAAAACTTCCATAGTTACTTAATCGTGAAAGGTACCTTTCATTTCTCTGGCTATCAGGCTTTGAAAGAAGACATCCATCTGGACAAGAAAAAAAAAATAAATCTGAAACATGATTAGGAAACTCTTCTACCTTCCGGAGACAAATTTCATTTCAACATGCCTTTCTTTAGAGCATTTTAATGGCTATTCTTTTGGATGGGCCACATGAAAAATGGATACTTCAGTTTTTTAAAACTAAATTAAAAGCTTGGTTGATGGAGTACAACCAGATCTCTACTGCTTGTTGCAGACAGAGTGTCTTTTTAAGACAGAAACACCGTAATCAAGGACTTGCAGAAATGCTCTTTGGATTTATATTCTTTAATTTGGATACCGAAAGGCAGCCATGAGGCAGGTGGGGCAATTTTCCTGGGTGTTAAAGAAATCAACAATTATTCAGACACTCTCTCAATACGTCCTGGATTGCCTGTGGTTGTTATTAAAAATATGTCTAGCAAGGAGGGATTCTTGGAGGAATCCAGAGAGATACCTTTGGCACCTAAGTGTGAGTGGACAAATTTGTCTTTGGACTTACGTCATTGAAACTGGTTGTCTCCACATTTTTTCCAGCCCTCTACCAATTACATCCACGTTGTTGTGTCAAACACCACCCAAAAGTCAAAATGAAAAGATCACCATGTTCCAGTAACCACTAGGAAAGGGGTCAGAAAGGAGAGATAGTCTGAGAAGCTGTGAACTCAACCTTTCCCTTCTTGCTTTGCCTTGCCTTCTCTTTTTCTCTTCCCCATTTACTCCATTTATTCCAAACATCTTCTGCTCTGAACTAGCAAAGGGATATTTCTCAGGGTGAAAAAAACTAAATGACTGCATGAACGTAATGTCCAGAGACGGTCCCGGTCTCTTATTTTCATGTCAAATTAATAAAACCACCAAGCCAGACCCTGTGAGGCAAACACCTAATATTTTGGAAGGACACTGACTGAGGGTTTGATTATTTGTTAATAACGAGAGTTTTCTGGTTAACTAATTTGGGAGCGTTATTAATGTTAATAGTACAGCTGGGCCAATAGTTTACAATTATCAATTTCCTTGCCAAATTCAGATCTTTTACACTCTTGAATTATCCAAGAACAAGATTGTAATTTTCTCAAAATGATATATTAAATTATTTGCCAGGTAACTTCTGCAAATAACTTTGGGTTTGGGTCTGGTTCACAACCAGTTTGCTGGTGTGTATTACTGCAGGGTGGGACAGGTAAGTCAGACCAGGATTTTGGCTTTCCAGTTTTGGGGACAAAACTTTTTAACTTGCTTTCATTGCCAAATATCTATGGGTAGAACATTAAACTGCCCTCTCTCCAATTCCCTCCAGCAGTCCTACCAGTAAACTCCTCATTCCACCAAAAAACTCTGCCAGTAAATCCAAATTCTTTAGAATAACCAACAGAAAGGACCATAAGCAGAGTCTAAGTAGAAACAACTTGACTTTAAATTCAGAATAGATATACATGGCCATTTTTTTCCATTGCTATCCATTCTACGCCAATTCATTCCTAAAAACTACAGTCATCTTTCCTAAAATAATCCCAGGTGGCTCAACAAAATTCAGTGGAAAAGGAGGAGTGAACTGGGTATGAGCTGTTGAGTGCTAGGAATCCTTTAAATTATTTCTAGTATGGAAAGTTTGGGAAAGGAGGGGTATATACTCCACATATAGGCTGGAAGAAGGTCACTTCACTTATAGTTTCCTCTGGAATAACATAATGTTTCACATAGTAAAGAGTAAGATTTAATGAAGGAATAATAACTGCTTATGTTGGCAAAGAATGAAACCAGCTGTGTTTTTGTGAAAAGCAGTGAGATGAGTTAGTTTCCTCCAGTAGATTCACTTTTTTGGGACTTTTGAAAAGCTCTTTGGTTTTATCCTCAGTAAAATTATTTTAAATGGTCTAACAAGAGGGTCAAGTCCAGCTCATAATAAACTTCGAGCACAGGGAAAGGCTACTCCAACCTCCCCAGGAAGCTCTGGATGAAGCTGGCAGAAACCCTTGGCCAGTCCCATGACCCATCCAATCCTCCTTTGACACAAGCCATGGTGACACTTGCCCAAGGCTAAGATGTCCGCAGGAGGTGGATGTGAAGAGAGTCACTCTTTCTGCCAACCCATGGGACTCTTGTAGGCGAAGTAAATCCTACTGTTGGCACAGCTCAGAGCTCCTGGGATGGACAAACTGCTGCTCATTGCCATTTGAATTGTCCAGTCTTCGTGGCCCACTTGGATGGTGTCAGATAGTGTGTTTGTCTTTTTTTCCAAGCCTGGCAAGACCCTGAAGCTTTCTCACACTTCAGCTAGCACTTTGCAGGGCTGATTTACTCCAGTTTTATGAACTCCTAGAGCTAGAAGAGGCAACTATTAAATTAATATCACAATCAAAATTCAATCAGCGCAGCGCTCAGTCGAAATCTCTGAATCAACACAAGAGGTTATGAAATCAAATGATGAGATATTAGAAGGAACAGCTTGTTGCAGTCTTGTCTCAGCAAATTTAACGGGGAAAGCTTTGCTGTCCTGTGGGTATAATGCGCTGGCACAGCTGGTGTAGGAACACACGCATCCATATGACTTTGGCGGTTAAATTTCTATCCTGATCTAACAATTTTAAGGCAGTAAATGTTTCAAGCAGCAAATGCATCGTGCATGTTCATGTGTATACCAGACATAGAGTGTGCCATATGCCAAATGACTCAGCATTTTACATTGACATGTAAACATGTTGCGATGTGTCGGTGCATCCCCCTCACATTCTTGTATCCCTCCATCCATCCATCCTGGTACCTCTGTCCTGTGGCCATCAGTCTGCAGAATCCTCGAGATCAACAGCAGATTGTGTGAGGCTTCAAAAATATGCAAGAAAGAGAAATAAATGGAAATCTCTGTTGGGAAAATTGATCTTCACCTTGTGGTCAGGGTAATGGACATAAAACCCCCAATCCAAAATAAGGCAGAAACATGGGTAGAAAATCCCTCCAGAAAGGTGTCCTTCCAGATGACACCAGTGTGCTTGGGCAAGAAGGATGAGGAATTTACCTTACCCATGCCTGTTTGATAGAAAAAAACAAATTTTGAGTCTTTTTTTCAGGCTCTGCAGACCCATGGAAACACCCCTGGCTCTTGTGGCTGTATAAGGGATGAGGGACAGATAAACCCTCGGGAAGCCTGTACTCCACCATAATGCCAACTGGGCAGGTGGTGGTTCCCATTTCAATATTTTCAATAACCAGCCCCTTATCTGTCCCTTGGGTTTACTCTTAAATATGAGTAAAGTTAGATTTGAAGCTCTTCAGGAGTGACATTGTGCTCTGGCTCCAGCTGTCTCATCCCTGTTGTCCCATCCCTGGAGGGGTTCAAGGCCAGGCTGGATGAGGCTTTGAGCAACCTGGGCTAGTGGGAGGTGTCCCTGCCCATGGGACTGGAATGTTTGGAACTCAATGGTCTTTAAGTTTCCTTCCAGTCCAAAATGTTCTCTGGTTCTATGATCCAATTATTCTTCAAGCCTAATGATCCTCAGCAAAAGAGGATCCAAAAAAATGCAGTAAAATGCAAAATTTGCTAACAGAGGGAGAAAGATTTAAGGCTGAGGCTTTATTTCCATGTCTGGAAGATGCAGTGAAAATCCCAAACTCCAGGTTTCCTCTAGATTTTGAGTCACTTCTTTATTTTTCGTTGGTGGGGATGGATCCAGGACACACCAGTGCATTGTCACCAGGGTTCTGGGTTTGCAGGGACAAGTAGCAAAACACAGGGAGCCTGGTGCTATAAATACTTTCTCCTGTTAATGAAGAGATGAGTAGGGAAACCCTACCTCTTGGATCCCTACCATAGGTGATAGGTTTATTTATTATTTTTTATTACAGGCTTATATCCTTATCCCCTCAGTACCAGATTTATCAGCATCATCAGCCAAAAAAATTTGCAAGGATCTTAATTTGGCTTCATCTGCTGAAGGTTATTTAACAGACATAACCAAAATCAATGTGCTTTCCTTGGGGCAGCATTTTTACCCCCTTTTCCAGGTTTTCTTGACAAACTCAACCCTGTTACCACTTCTAGGCTTGTAGAAGTGCCAAGACTGTGTTTTATATGGAAGTTTTCCCCTAGAAAATAATGTTAAGGACAACATGAGCAATTTTTGCCTCTGCAAGAGGATTTGTTGTGGAAGAAGAACAGTGAAAAGTTTGTCACTTAAAACCAGCAAAGCAGTGACAAGTAGCAAACCAATAGCCATGCAGGTTCACCTCCTGTTGCAACTATTTTTATTGCCACTTTATGCTTCATTGACCAATGGATTTTTTTTTCAGCTTTGCACTTTTATATATATTATCCATATGCACACACAACTATTATTTTTAACTTCATCACTACATAGTGCTGCTTTCCATGCTATTTAGACATGAACCTCGTTTGAACCCTAAAGCCCCATTTGTGACACACAAAAATACTGTCATTTACATTCTGTGCCAAAGTATTATATAAAAGGCATCAAACGGGAGGAGAGGCAGGAAGCTGGGAGTAAAGATATATAGTCAGCAAAGTATATAACTTCTGGCATATTACTGCTTAATCCTAACATAATTATTCTCATCCTTTTATTTGATTAACTTCTAATGGTTCCTCTTGGTGTTAAAGGTCCCAGTCTGATCATTTGATTTTAGTGTCTGCTATAATTACCGATAATGTTCTTTGCAAGACAATTTAATGATAACCGCATAATGGCCTATATGAAGAAAGCTGCAGGGTTTCAATGCTTTTGAGTAATATAAAATACATTAGACTAACACAAGCTATCAACATGACAAGGAATGTTTGATTTACACCAAGGACTACGTTATAGAGTCGAGCATTTTTTTTTTTTTTGCCCTTCTTCTTCCCTTCCCTTCTTTTTTTTTTTTTTTTTTTTTTTCATTGATCCTTAGTTTTTTTTTTTTTTTTTTTTGCAACCGTTTACAATAAATGACAGAACAGTAGGACAATCTGCAACTTGCTGAGAGCAATAAAACCTAGCACAAAGTTAGATGTGACATGGAGCTGGGCCCAAAGAGATGCACAGAAGCATCCTGCCAAGCTGGGCTTGCTCTGCCTGAACTGGAGAATGTCTCTGGGAGAGACTCTTCAATGTCTTTTAAAACCAAACTTAGGCAAAGTTTCCAACCTCTCTTATCTTTTCTGGGTAGATAGGTGGTTTGGATTTCTGGGCAGCTTTTTCCCTGCATTTTAAATCACTGAACATCAAACAACTTGCCCCAATATTTATCGATGGGTCTTTACCTCCATTTCCCAAACCTGGTGTAAAAAAATAAATTTTATTTCAGCCCAGCCAGTCTGCCATGTGCATCCATGTTTTGCTTCACACCATCATATCTTCACAGCTAAATATTGCACCGAGTGGTTCAAGCTTAGCAAACCCTCCGCTGTTCAAAATTAAGCGATCGCTCACGGTTCTGGCAAAATGCAGGATAATTTATGGCGTGGGCAGGGGAGAGAAAATTTCCTGTCAAAAAAAGGTTAGCAGTGGACATATTACATTTGCTGTTCTTTTTTTATTCCAGGATAATGGCATTTGGACAAAAGTAGGCCTGTCCTGTTTATAGTGCTTTATGCCCCATTAGTATTATTGCAAGTCTCTGGACTCACATGTTAAAGCACTTAATCAAAGGCAATGGGTTGAAAATCATGTCCCAGCACTTCTCATATTTGATTCGTTCCTCCCAGATAGAAAGAAGTAAAAAACACATTACTAGCATCAAAACAGCACATGCATTATCTGCTAAGCAGTTGAGAAGCTATCATTGGGTTTTATCCCTTTGGGTACTAGGACAGACAAGAATTTTCCCCACTCATCCATTCAGGGATCCGAAATGCTATTTTTCATTTTTCACCCTTTGACAGACGATCCTTTTGTTTTTCCACAGATGTCTATTTTAAAGACAACTTCATGTCACATATTTTAATTGCAGGCTGCAGGCATCAAGCCTAAAAAAGAAAAAGAAAGTGAAAAAGAGAAAAAGAAAAGGAAAAAAAAAGAA
>VZTO01024504.1:104602-134720 GCA_013400615.1 Syrrhaptes paradoxus | reverse complement strand
AGAAAGACAGTGGAGTGGAGTAGTGGTACTTTTATGAAGATCCTCCAAGGATTTTCTCTGAGATAAACCTAATAATGGGAGAAGAACATATCTTAAGGGGAAAATTAATTTATACATTTAATTACTTGGGATCCACTCCACTTCTTGAACGATGCATTTTGTTTCTCCATGACAGCCCTGGCTATGGCTGCTCCTCAGCCTTGATGGGGATCAAGGGAACCACGGAACGGAGTGGCCAGGGCATGTCACCCCAAGGCTGCTCCAGCATTACAGCTCTTGATCCAGGTGCATCTGGTTGCAGCTCAGAGACATGCCAGTGTGGTTTTTTTCCTCCCTTTCTCCAAAGACGAGAGCGATGCTAAACCTGTGGCCGGTGAATTTACAACCTGCAGTCGTGTTCCGCATTCTGAGCACAAAGGAGGGCAATAAAGCAGTGCGGGAAGGAGCAGCCAACGCCGAACGTGAGTGGTTGAGCAATGGGATTCTCGGCAAACCTCTGACGGATCCCAGGGAACTTGGAGATGATGGAAATTATGGTGCCATTGCTACTGTTCCCAACCTATGAACTGGATTTTACTTGGGCATTGTTCAACCAGAGAGACTGAAACCTGCCCAGGTGATCTGCAGAAGCAGGGTGAACTCTGGGCTTGTTTGGGCTCTAACTTCTGACTTCAGTAGAAGCAATCATGTTTTACAGTTGTAAAAAATTAGACAGTACCACAGGAAGAAGGAGGAAGAAATAATCCAAAATAAACCACAAGAACTACGGGTGCTCCCAGGTCCATTGGCTGACACAGAAGTAATTTTGTGTTCAAGGACCAAAATAATCTGATAATACTTTACCTCTGTGCTTTCTTTTCTGGACAGCCCCAGCCCCACATTTGGTTTTGCAATGTAATTTCTTTCAGGAAGAGCAAAAAGATCCTTGGGCAGGAGCTTTGCTTTCAAAAGTGTCATGGTTGTGTACAAGTCCAAGCACATTTTGGTTTGTAAATAAAATCCAAATGATTACAGCTCATCAGTGAAAGCTCCTGGTTTGATTTGGAGACCATCACTCTATTTTTCTTTCCACTTATGAGACGAGCATAAATAAACACACAAAAATTTGACCCTTCCATTTTCCTCCTCAGTGAACTCTTTTGTGGTTCACTCTTTAGTGCAGTGGACTCCAGGATCTTGTTCCATCCCAATTAAACTCAAAGCACGGAGAGGAAACTTGTTAATTTATTTAGGATATTTAATAGTCACAGGGTTTTATACTTCTTTCTCTCAATACCCAAGGGGATGCAACAGCCTCTTGAACAGATTAAAAAAAAATATTTTCCTGGAGATTAAATGCTCCCCCAGCCCTTTTTCACTTTGGTTGACACTGGCATTTGATTTGAAGTTCTCCCATTCCAGAAATCCCCATGGTGTTGAGAATGTCTTCCCTGCCCTGCTCTGGACAGCCCTAATTTTGGCCAGCTGGCAAAGAAATTAAAGCTGCATTTAAAGCACAAGCTCAGTCGTTTGTGCATGCGGCACAGCCACAGCCTGATATTTGGTCTTTATTCTCTCTCCCCTTCTAACACAGCCTAATGCCTTATTTACTTTTTTGACCTCTGCTGCACATTGAGCTGTCAGTAGTGATGCCTAAATCTTCTCCCTGTGAGTTACAGCTAATTCAGAACCCATCAGCAAGTACAAGTAGTTTAAACTGTTTTTCCTTCCAGTATGCATTACCTACACTCCACCGAAGTTTCTTGTCTGCCGTTGAGCTGCCTGGTTATAATTTGGTAGGACGATCCTCGTTCATCTTTACAAGTCTTAACACCTTTGGGTGGCCAGCACAGGAATCCAAGAAGAAGGAAGAGCTTCTTGATGCCAACAAAGAGGATATTTCTCTTTAGATCCTGGCATGGATGGGATCTAATCATTTAGTCTCTTTGTAGTTTGATATCCCAGCTGGATGTATGATGGCTGTCTTGGTTTCATTTCTGGCTATTGAATTATATAAGGTGGATGGAGGAGTTTCTGACACCAAAAAGGTACATGAGGGTATCTAAGAGGTCAACACATTGTAAAGTTGTTGTCAGCTGTGTTGGTCCAAGTTTGCTGCTCTTCAGGAATGTCATGAAGGCTGCTTGGGAAATGGAAGGTTGAGTTCTTACTTCTGTTGATGCCTTTGCATCTCTCTATTCTCTGCGGAAAAAAAAATATATATATTTTAGCTGAAAAATCTTGAATAAAGCACTTGTTTTTATCGAATCAGAGAATGGTTTGGGTTGGAAGGGACCTTAAAGACCACTGAGTTCCAACCCCCTGCCATGGGCAGGACACCTCCCACTAGCCCAGGTTGCTCAAAGCCTCATCCAGCCTGGCCTTGGACACCTCCAGAGATGGGGATGGCTTGAACAAATGGAGATTGTTTGGTCCAACAGAGAGAGAGAGAATTTAATTTAATCAAATTATGGCTACTTGAAAGGCTATTACAAAGAGTTGTCCATAATGTTGAGTAAGGCAATAACTTGCGACTGGGGAGGTTTTGGGTTGGACAGTAGGAAAAAATGTATTTCCTGGGAAAATGGTGAAGTCTTGGGCTGCAGTGTCCAAACTGCTGGATGTATCCCACTTAGACACATCCTTGCCAAGCTGAGCTGGTCTCAAAGCATCCTCACACTCCCCGTACCTCAGATGAGGAAATCCATGTTTCTCTTCTCCTGTGGTGGCAAAGCACCCTCTGGAGAGACAGACACAACTGAGCAACCCTCTGCACAGACTGGGTGGTTATTCAGACATGAGATCATTTAGAGATTCTCTACACATATCCTAATTAAAAACTCTGCAATGCAAATAGCAAGATAAAGGGATTTCTGACAATAAGCAGGATGAAGTGCCACTTGAGCGCTAATTAAATATGATGGCTGTTAATCAACATGGAGTGTCTTGCAACACTTTGGTAATGATGATGGTGGATTGACCTTGAAGGCTCTGGGAAATGCTTTTCAGGGTTCCCTTCAAATATATCAGTAAAGTTGTTGAAAGTACGTAGCACTCAATAAAAAATATTTTTTTCCTTATAGCAAGGTTCATCAGGTCTTCAGGTCTCAGGTGTGTCTGAAGGTTCAGCACCATCCAGAAAATTGGCTTCTTTGTTTATCCTGGGAAGATGACTCTTGGTTTACCTCTTTTGCTCTTTGCTCATCCCGAAAGGTGGAAGATTTGCTGGTTGCACATAAAATGCTCATCTTCAAAAAAGCTCCAAAAGACAAACTGGACATCAAGATAGTCCCATTACTGAGGCACAGTACAGAGATGAGGTTTCGTTGTGAATTCCTTGTTGCAAAATGACGCGGAAGGTGTCTAACAGAGGAATCGGCAATCGGGGGTGAGGTCATGGTGGGAATTTGGTATAAAACTGCCTTGATTTACAAATACAAAAAAGAGATAAAACATCTGAGTGCTCAGTTTAAAAGCTGTGTGGAGTAACCGATGGTGCCAGTATTTATATTGCAGCTTTGTCAATCGATAACTTTAACGATAGGCAATTAATCAATACCTTTAACAGTCTTGGGAGAGGATGACATCTCTGGTAAAGCTGAACGCTAACGCTGTAGATCCATGGCTTAAATACTCATCTCTCTGTCCCACCTGAAATATTTGACCACATCCTGGAAGGTGCTGAGCACCTATAGTTTTCAGAAGGTCCTTGTGCTCTGTGAAATCTGAGTTCTCCTGTTTGCAGATATATGTGTGTGTTTTTCACATGGACAAATACAATGCAAACAGATTTTTGTGACTGTGACGACCTCTTCCAGATGTCCTGCCGAGAATCCCAGTGGCACCCAACCATCTCTGATGAGCAGAGGTGCTTCCTCCGCTCTAACTCTATATTCCAGGCTCTTGACAAAGAAGAGTCTGTATCAAGTTTATTGCACAAATAAATCCGTAGATGCTTCCCCCCTGGAATTTGCCCATTTCAGCATCTTTAAGGAGGAAGGGCAGCCGCCCCCAGGCTGTTCTCAGCATTGCTCGTAGCATGTTGCTAATTCAGAAAACAACCCGCAGCATCGACTGACACCAGCATCCCTGATTAATCCAAGTTCTCTATCAAGACGCTCTGTACTGTGCAAAAAATCTTAACTGAACAGTCTTGTACACAACGTAAGCCCATTAAAATGATGGTCTGATTCTCTGAAGGTTTGGCTATATGGCTTCCCATAAAAAGTTTCATAAACCACCCACAATCAGCCGCCTTAATCCTCAATTCCTAAAAGCATATTGTGCACAGAGTGACACGCTGAAAAATGAGAGGAGTTCTCTGGGCACAGCACCAGAACTCGACTGCTAATTGTGGAAATAAATAACAACGGCTCCTAGAGGCCCAGTGGTTGGGTTGTTTGGTTGGTTGTTTGTTTATCCTCCCTACCAGCAAGATTTCTCCATGGGTGGAATATGGAAGTATGAAATGAAACAAACAAACCAACCCACCCTTTACTGTATAAGTTTGATTAAATACAACGTGTAGTGTTTGTCTTTTTTATTTTTTTTCTCTGAGACGGTCACCAGGAAACGGAAAAATCAGGCTGTTTTGAAATTGAAAGTCGCTCTTCTACAGCCACCCAGCAGCAGCCAGAAGCTTGATTTCTCTGCTAAATATGAAGACCAAGGGCAACAGAGCATCTCAGACAATGCATGGCCAACAAGGAGACATTCTGCATTTCAAGCCGACTTAAAATCCTCCTCCGTTCATTCCCTAGACCTTGTGTTAGGAAATCTATTTGTATAAAATTCCATGAGTCTGGACATAGCTTAAAACTACCTTTCACAGTGAGAGACCACATGCATCTTTCTCTTTGGGTATATCCCCTCACTTTGATGGTAACAGTGGGGAGCATATGGAGTCCTAGTTGCCTTCTGTGTTGATCCACCAGTGTGGAAAAGAGCAATGATTTTCCATGCACTAAATTAACTCTTGACCATTGAAGTGTTTGTTTATGTCAGCCACATCAGACAGAAAATTTTTCTGTTTTTATATCTATTTTCTGTGAATAAACAAGGGGTCTGACATTACACAACATGTGGAGAGAGCTTGGGGAGGTCCAGTTTGCAGTTACTTCTAACCTTGGTAGATATCGACTTTTGAAGTGACAATTTTCACTTCACTTTCACTATTTTCAAAAATGAGAGGAGTTCTCTGGGCACAGCACCAGAACTCGACTGCTAATTGTGGAAATAAATAACAACGGCTCCTAGAGGCCCAGTGGTTGGGTTGTTTGGTTGGTTGTTTGTTTATCCTCCCTACCAGCAAGATTTCTCCATGGGTGGAATATGGAAGTATGAAATGAAACAAACAAACCAACCCACCCTTTACTGTATAAGTTTGATTAAATACAACGTGTAGTGTTTGTCTTTTTTATTTTTTTTCTCTGAGACGGTCACCAGGAAACGGAAAAATCAGGCTGTTTTGAAATTGAAAGTCGCTCTTCTACAGCCACCCAGCAGCAGCCAGAAGCTTGATTTCTCTGCTAAATATGAAGACCAAGGGCAACAGAGCATCTCAGACAATGCATGGCCAACAAGGAGACATTCTGCATTTCAAGCCGACTTAAAATCCTCCTCCGTTCATTCCCTAGACCTTGTGTTAGGAAATCTATTTGTATAAAATTCCATGAGTCTGGACATAGCTTAAAACTATCTCTCACAGTGAGAGACCACATGCATCTTTCTCTTTGGGTATATCCCCTCACTTTGATGGTAACAGTGGGGAGCGTATGGAGTCCTAGTTGCCTTCTGTGTTGATCCACCGGTGTGGAAAAAAGCAATGATTTTCCATGCACTAAATTAACTCTTGACTATTGAAGTGTTTGTTTATGTCAGCCACATCAGACAGAAAATTTTTCTGTTTTTATATCTATTTTCTGTGAATAAACAAGGGGTCTGACATTACACAACATGTGGAGAGAGCTTGGGGAGATCCAGTTTGCAGTTACTTCTAACCTTGGTAGATATCGACTTTTGAAGTGACAATTTTCACTTCACTTTCACTATTTTCAGAAGATGTGCCCAAGGCTTATCTGGCAGGGTTAAGAAATACAGTTAGCTCTGTATTTTCTCTCTGCCAGTAGGCTATAACGGATGCTTGGGGAAGAAGACCAGAAAAGGAAGTCTAAAGAATGTTTCTTCCACTGGCATCTCTTTCCAGCTTCTGGCAAGGAGCTGTCAAGGGACTGCTTGAGCGGAGAATGCATCTGGACTACTCATACAGTAACCACAGAAGTACTTTCCCTCTGTGAATTTATTTACTCTCTTTTTAAACCCGTTTGAACCTTTAGCCTCCAAAATATCCTGGCGCAACAAGTTCAGAAATTTAATTAAGTTATTTGTGTTTATTTAACCTAATACTGTTAAGGCAGCTATACAGAGCTCAGCAGCTATGAAAATTAAGGACCATAAAATTTTCAGAAGAGTATAATAGTTTTCAAGCCTTCCACTGTAGCTTGCAGAGATTTCTCTATCCTTGAGAAACAAACTGTCAAAGCTGTGGCCATTGTCAGGTGGCATAAGAAATGAGCAGTAAAGCAGAAGGACAGCTTCAGATCCTGGTTCTGTCCCACATTCCAGCATGCTATTATCAAGGACACATTCAGAAAGGCAGCTGCTGTTTTTCATATCGCTGCTTTCCACACTATGGAGGCACACAGTATCTTCATAACTTCACCTCTGAGTACCTACAAGAAAACGTTGCCATTAAAAGATGAAACCCAATTTCTATGACAAACTTTGAGTTACCAAGTTTCACCAGAAAAGAGAAATTATAATTAAAAAATATTAAACCACACAAATTTTCCATTTGAACACATCCCTTGTAGAGTCCAAATGCCAACGTAAAGCAGATCTTGGGAACTATATGTCATTTCCATCTTAGTTCCAAGTGCAAGAACCTTGTTCTGCATGGAAGGGACTATCGTGAATAGGCCAGGTTACATCAGTCAGTGGGTCCCATCTGTCCCCTGCTACAACTCAATTTGATTCAATTCATTCTCTTTTGTCTCTTTCACTTTGGAGCAGATTTTTTGAGAATCTCACAACAGGCACTGGAGCAAATGCTTAGTATTCAAAATCGCTATTAAGAAACCACGGAGATATCTCCCGAACAATAAGACTGGCCACTTTCTCCAGGTATCATTTCATCAGGCTCTTTAGAACCCCCCAAATAAAAGGCAAAGCCATTTCAAACAGTTATTTAGTGAGGTTAAAATATCTGTACAGCTTGCATCTGGCCAGTGTCAATGGGATTGTAAGGGCTTCTTTGAGCTTTTACTTGTTCTTTTCTTCTGACAATAGTAAGAGGGTATAGATATAGAGGGAGCTATTCTGCCTTTGTTTAAATTTTAAATAGGCCATAGAAATGCTACTCTGTAGAATTTGATTAAAATTGAACCGAATAAAAAGCTCCTTTTCTTTTTACTCGGTGTAGACTGGCACTGCACACCGTGTAACAGAGGTTTCATTTATGCAATACTCCATCTGCAATATGCATATTCAGAAAAGTAGATTAAAAATCAGCTTTTCACTGGCACAGTTTTAAAGTTCTAGCAGGAGCTCCCCTTCTTATGGTGACACCAAGTACCTCCAGCTCTATTTCCCTGCACATAACCAGAAGTAACACAGAAATACAATTCTTAATGTGAAAAACACAAATTGCAAAGACAGAGGATGAAGTCGTGCTCCTACTGAAATCCATGGCAAAATCCCCATAGGTTTCAAGCATCATAGAATCATTGAATGGTTTTGGTTGGAGGGGACCTTAAAGATCATCGAGTTCCAACCCCCATGGACACCTCCCACTAACCCAGGTTACTCAAAGTCTCATCCAGCCTGGCCTTGAACCCCTCCAGGGATGGGGCATCCACAGCTTCTTTGGGCAAGCCAATATTTCTCCATAAATGCATCTCACTTTGGTACTCACAGTCCAAGTTGCTCAGTGGCCTTGCCCAACCCAGGGAATGAACCCAATGTTGTTGATATCTCCTTTGTCACTGCTGCAAGCAGCTCACAGCATAATATAGCCCTGGAAGGTCCATGTACTTGATAACAGCTTCTTCCCCGACATAAAGCCTGTCTCAGAACACCTCCATTTGCAACCTCACTCCAGGCCATTTCTCATACTACTTCTTGGAGCTCTCTGAGCTCCTTGAGGATTTCCGCCTGATCCGTATATGCTACGATGATGACCTGGCATTACCTCACCACGCCTTTCACACACCTAATTGAGGAGGTCCACTTAGAAGCTCAGTTAGACCATGATCCTTCAGCTGGCAGTGGAAAAAGATGAGCCCATGACTTGGGTTCCTCGAGCCCAGCCCAAGTCTGATAACACCCTCTTCTGTCTCAAATAATTCTTGGACATTGTAAGGGGTAAAGCTCCATGTACTGATGTCCTCAGCTCTTGCACACTTCCACATGATCTGCTTGGCCTCTTGCTTAAATATTTAATCAGTACAAAACCCTAAGAAACACAGAGGTGAAAAATCCCAGGTGCCATGACCATTGGATATGAATGCAGGGAATAGGATGAAAAAAGGATTGGTATTAAAGACTCATGATTTGGTGATGGAAGAATGGCAGCTGTGTTCACGTGCAGTACACAGTATCTGGGAAACATGATTCATTTTCCGTTAAGCATATTTGTACCTCTGCAGAAATCTACTCACAAGGGTCCCTTAGATACCCAGGATTTAAAAAGGAAAAAAACCTCAACCAGCTCAAAAATGATGTGAAACCAAGTGGGAGATTGTCCTGTGATTGCTCAGAAACCTGTGGAGTGGCACACGTCTGGCTGGATGTCACTGACTCATTAGCCCCAGTCAAAAGCACATTCAAAGTTTCAACTACCCACAGATCTCCATGGTGTACACTTAATTTTAAAACAATTAAAACAGCTGGTTGGGAAGTTGAACAGCAGTAGAGGGCATAGAAGCCGCAAGATCATTATTTATTTTTTAAGAAACTATCAGTCCTGTCAGGGGGATGTTCTGCCTGCAACAGACTGGGCTGTTGTGACAAAAATGAGAACATATGGGAAGCTAATATTTTAGTTTAACAGCTTTGCCTTGTGAATGAGGACCCATACACTACATTCCAGGAATAACAAATACTCAGTGAGGCTTGCCGTGTTCTGTGGACCACAGGGATGGATTTAGTGTATGGAAGATGATCCATATGGCTTGTAACCCTCTCCGCATTCCTAATGGCTTTGTTGTCTGAGATGAATGTTCAGAAAAGCAAAACCTGGGCAGCACCTCCCAACCCACCCTGCAACTGTCCTGTCTCAGCATCACCCTGATGCAACTCCCTGTCCAGGCACAAGGTCTCAGGTGGGCATCCAAACTTGCAGCCTTGCATTTGTTGCATACAATCTGCGACCTGATGTGTCATTTGGTTCCTGTAGGGAACACACCAACGTGAATTAAATCTAGACATGCTAATTGTCCATCCTGCTCTTATCACTCAGGGAAAAAGCTGAAGGCAATAACCACTCACCAGTTCTTTAGAAGAACAATGCTCCGTCCCCGGAGGTGTTCAAAGCCAGGCTGGATGAGGCTTTGAGCAACCTGGGCTAGTGGAAGGTGTCCCTGCCCATCGCAGGGGGCTGGAACTGGATGATGTTTAAGGTCCTTTCCAGCCCAAACCATTCTATGATTCTATGATTTTCCTTGAAAAGCTCAAACTTCTTCAGTGTAGCTCTCTAGATCTTCATAAAAGTGACTTCCAACAGGAGATCTAGCTTGAGCTTACTTTGATGGAGCCAACTGGTCTCCATCCACACTGTTGACTTCCAGGCTTCCTTGATAAGTTTGCAAAGCTCTTCTCAGCCATGCCTGCTTGCTTGCTGGAGAAAATAAGGGACAAAGCTGATGTGATTATTCCTAAATCAGTAGTAGGGCAGAGCAAGTTACAACACAGTTTCTGAGGCCACAAGCATGGTTTTGGCTTGCCAAGCATCATCTCCCATCATCACTATTTTGCCCCCTCACATTTCCCTACTGTATATCTACAGCTTTACAGATGAACCCTGCCCTGAGCTTTATTTCCTTCTTCCAGATTTAATCTTTTTTTTATTAAGACCATTTAACACTGATCTATGTATCAGCCCTCTAATACCCTGTTGACACAAAAAATGTTGACACATCAAGTTGAAGTGCCGAAGCCACCATTTTCCCATGCCTTTTCTGAAATGATAACAAGCAACACTTATCATTTGCCATCCAATCCACTTGTGCAATAAGCAAAAAAAGCCCAGTAAACTGCTTTTTTCCCCTGCACAAAGCAGTAATTTGTGTGGCATAGGCAGACCGACTAGGGCTGCGCAGGGGAAATGAAGATCAAAGGGGAAATTCACCTGCTTGTCTTGTTTGCTATTGATCTGAATTGTCGCCACTTTATCAGCAGCACTTTGCCATCACCCCTCAGAGATCAGAGACTCCTAGATCTTCCCAGCTCTTTTATTTATAGAACCATTTAATAAATACATTTTCTTCCCCTGTTCTCCTTTTTTTTGTTGTTGTTCTGTTTTGTTTGACCAGCAGAAACAAAGGGTTGCCCGCAGTGTCAAGGAAAAGGAAGGGGAGACGTCCCCAATTCAGCAAAGCATGTAAATATGTGCTCGGTGTGGAATAGGGCAACAAACACATTCCCTTCCTCTTAAAGGCATGTAAATACGTGTGAGGTTTCGAAATGACACAGAAGCAAATGCCACAGGGGCAAAAAAATGGTCAGCTTATTTTTTTTCCCATTTTTGCTTCCTTCCTTCTCCTCTGGTTCATTACTACTAATTATTGGGGTGACTGGGGCAGAGCAAAAAATCATCTGATGAAACTGAAGAACCCCAATGTGTTTTTGTATTACCCTTTGAATGGTAAAAGGGACAAGGAAGACTGTAAAAAAAACAGAGAGGGAAAATGAAATCCCAAACCGTGCAGCTCAGAAATGAATAAAAGACTCTCCTCTTCCCACTGCCAGCATTACACAACCTGCCCGCATTGGATTGAGACCTACGTGATCCTCTTCTAATTGAAATCACTTTACCTTGACCTCCAACAGTAGACTGAAAGCTTGTTGCTCTTGCTGCCAGCAAAGCATCAGCAGTAGGTTGTAGGAAATCCCAGCTGGGGACACGGAGCCGCATCCACATGGCATTAATCTCACACTAAGTGGCACTAAGTCAGGAGGTACCAGTAAGTCTATAAAACAGCCGGTGTGCCCGTCTGATGCTGCTGGCTATGTGTCTTACCCAGGTTCATACCTCCCCTGGCTGTTGTCTTGTCTCTGCTGCTTGAAGTTATAGAAGTGCAGCAAATAAGGCTGGAAGGGACCCTACAAAGTCATTTAATGCATGCCCTTGACCTAAGGTGAGATGAGCTAGTCCTAAACCATGCCCGTGAGGTATTTGTTAACGAGTGTTGGAGATGCTTCAGCTTTATGGACAACCTACTCCAGGGCTTTGATAGTCTTTTCAGTGGAGTCCCTTCCCTTCCCTTCCCTTCCCTTCCCTTCCCTTCCCTTCCCTTCCCTTCCCTTCCCTTCCCTTCCCTCATCACAAACAATAAAATCAAAAGATGAACTAAATACTTTCATATTTTAAATATTTGGGTTTATATTTTTGTAGCTGAGATTATGCATCAAATTTGAAAAAGATTTAAAGACGGATTTGTTCCAACCAAGAAGCCATGGGAGGAATAAAAGGAGAATTTACCATTCCCTGATGAATTTCGGTCCTTCTTTACTAACTATGATTGTCTTCAAGCATTTATTTCTATGAGACAAGAATAACTTAAAATAAGTGAATATTTAATGAAACTGTAACATGAAAGCACAACAAAGGTAAGGAGAGCTACACAGTATTTTACTCACAGATTAAAGTTCATGATGATGTAGTGTAGGAGCTTTGATTCCTGAAAAAAAATCTCATTTTTTTCACTGATCACCAGCTTGGGTTACTCTTAGAGTATCGTATTGCACCACACGGTTCAATTTGAAGTTAGGGGGGAAATTGATCCATGGCCAGAGGATCATGAACATTTTTGGGTTATGACTCCAGTCCTCTCCTCCATGTAGAGACACGGGCACAGAGTTGCCCCATTCCCTTTGCTAAGGAGAGACAAGTTTCACGGCACTGTGTTATTCTGTGAGGCTTGTACTTCAGGTGAAATAGGAGAAAAAGTGGAGAAAACAGATTATGAGGTGGATGAGCTGGAACTGAAGTTTCTTAGAAGATTAAGTTAAGAGTTGGGACCCATAGATGTTGGTGGAGAAATTCCCACTGGGTTTCTGACGATGCCCTGGAGCAGGCGTAGGCTTATCAGAACTGACAAACCTTTGCAGTTTCCCCTGTCCTAATTACTTTATAGGGTATTATCATACTAATATGTGAGCATCAGATCTGCTTTTTTTTTTTAATCTAAACTTGTGAAAACAGTGCAGCATTAGGAGTGTAGTAATAAACGAAAAAACGTTAACATGCAATTCCCTTATGCTTTTGAAAAATTACTTCATAAATGCAAAGTAAAATATTTTCCTTTTTATTACCTGACAATTACATATTAAGAATTTCTTTTTATGTTTAAAAACATATGCAATACGGGCAGGCAGGCTCCAAAATGTAATTGCTTTCTTTCTATAAGAATCAGATGTCATTTTCTCCAAACTAAACTCTGAAAAGAGATAGGGGAAGCAAATTGTTGTATACATTAAATTTTGAAACATCTGATAGCATTCCTCAATTAAACTATTTAAATGAAAAAAGATTGCTTTACAGCTCTATCATATCCACTGAATAAAACCTCTGTTGAGGCAAATTGGCAGTGGCAGGTACCAAATGCATTGGCCTTAATGAGACTGGACAACCTAATAGAGGTCATTGGTAATTGTTATTATATACAATATTGCACTGTCAAAAAAGAACCCCTGAAGCTACACACATTGCTCAAGACATCTGAGTTTCACTGCGGCAAAGGAAGGCTTTTATCTTCCTCTGTAAAACAATATTATTGTTGTTTTTTATCATGGATTACAGGCTACGCTCTGAAGGTGCTATAGCAAAGGGAAACAACATTGGTCACCATTGCCATCTTGTGAAATAATTTCTGGAGCAGATCGGAAGCCCGCTTGGAACATTTTTCCATCAATATCAGTGGGTTAGTGTTGTAATTACATGCCCTTGTCCGAACTCTGTGGATCCACTGGAAAGAGTACTGCTGACTGAGTTGCCCTGAGATCAAGCTCTGTTGGGATTTTTGATGCTCAGCCCCTGCAGAAGCTGAAGGACCAGAATTTGTCTGTACGATGATGCCAGTTCTCTGCTGCTTGATAAAAATGACAGCTCTTAAGATTTAATTTGTTGGAAGGAAGAATTAACTCTTATTGACTCCTTGGCTTGCTGTGCTAATATTAAAATGAGCTCTTGTGAAGAGGGGCCGCATTCAACAGTGTGGTTTCTCTCTTCCCGAGATCCCCCAGGTTCCTACAAGCTTTCCCGTGTTCCCAAAAGCTAGTGGTCCAAATTTTCTGCGCTGTCAGGAGTTTATCCAAACAGCACTGCGGATCCTCTCCTTTTGAACTCACAATAAATATTACCAAGATTTACCTAAGTGATTTAGTACTATTTCTAACAGTTGCTACATCACAGATTAATCAATAAGTGTGCGATTTCATCCCCTGGGGTGTGGGCTGCCATATTTTTTCTAACACACCCACCCATGAGCTCGTAATCACTTGGTGTTTTGTCTCCCCAGTGTCCCCTAATGGGGTCCTGAGCTCTCTCTCCACACACAGGATAGCTGATGGCTCCATAGGGCTGGACAGTGAGGAGTCTCCTGACAGATTTTGGGGAAGCAGCTAGGTGAGCATCCTTCTTGGGGTCTGTAACACCAAAAAGACAGTATGATTCATCGACAGGCTCTTTTCTCCTGCTACAGCTGATGTTCCTTGATGAAAAAAAAAACAAAACAGCCAACCCTCTTGATTACTAGGAATATCTTGCAGTTGTAAAAATCCTGATACAAGCCCCATTGTCTTCTCCTTTCAATGCTGTACCAAAAGAGCTAGGCTCTGCCGAGTCTTTTACAAAGTATAAAATGTGTGTCCATTTCACCTAATAAAATATTAAATAACATTACAGATAGTATATTTAGTTCTCCATTTTCCTGCAACATACGTAGCCTTGTACAAGAGGGCAAAGAGAGCAGAAGACATTCCCCTTCCTGAGTCGGTAATGCTTTGTGCTCATCTCTGCACGCAAGCCTAGAGATGCTCCACCAGTGTAAAATCAGCTTCCACTTCCATAGCTTGCTGCCGTCTATCAATGATGGGATCTTCCCTGGGGCCAAATCCCTGCCCACCCCAGTCCTACACGACTGCACTGGGCTCTTGCAAGGAGGTGTAAAAAAAGGTTGGTTACATCATGGTTGTCAGTCTTCTTCCAAGGCTTTAATTGTCCCTAAATAAATTTTACTGTGTGTTTTACCCTTATTTTAGAGACTCGAGCTCCTTAGCTGAATGTTGTAAACCATTAGGGTCAGCACTGCAATATTTTAATGTCACTACTTAACAGAAGTAAGGTTTTTATGGTGGTGAAAACATCTGCAGGAAAAATAAAACCCTATGCAGATACCTAGCAGGCAATTAAAAATCAAACAAAACTTTGCATAAGACAAATATCTTTATGCAATTAATGCGTTAGCTCATACTGGCGGACTGATTGAAATAAATCACTACTTGCCTCTCAGTGTGAGGGATTTCCAGGGAAGGACAATACAAAGGTCTTTTTTGTAGCTGAAAGAAACAGCATTATCTTACTTTTTTTTTTTTTCTCCATACCATCCATGCAGCTGATGCACAAAAAGGTGTAATTACAATCTGACATGGGAGTGATTGTCTGAGCCTGTGAATCAGTAATGTTAACTCTTCTCAAAATAAATTTCAATTTGATCCTGTGAATTTTACATTGAAATGAGTTTTTTCTTTAAAACCCTGGAGAAAACAGCCCTGTATGTGCGCATTAACAAATAGCTTTGCAAATCTAGGCTAAAGTGAATATTCAATTTCAGGAGGTCAAATTGAGATTCGCTCTCAACAACAAAACGACTAGAGCCACGTGAGCCAAAGTTAACTCTCTTGTAGACATGGCAGAGATTTTACCTGTTACTAAGGCAGTCATTTGCCCCTAAGCATCCCCTTTACAGTCTCGGTGACATTTCTATCCAAAGCCATAGCCATTTGCAGTTGGTTAAATACCTAGTTTCTCTACATCCAATACCTTGAAGAAGCCTTCAAGACTAGGGGAGAATTTTCATTTGGTTTCAGGATATCAACAAGCAGATTTAAGGTGTCTCTTCCTTTCCTATTGACTCCCTGATCCCTGTAGTTAAAAGTCCTGGAGCTGAAGATGGAGAATTTCTAAGAGGTACCCACTGGGTAATGGAAACATCAATCTTACCACCCAGACATTAAAAAAAGTCTCAACCTCACATGGTCCTCATGAAGTCCCAGGCAGGACTTAACCAGACAAGTCTACTAGCTTTGGTCTTCTTCTGTGCCCTATAGCCAGTGGGGCAGTAGTCTTTGTCCAGAAAGAGATTTTCTGCTTATTGGGACCTCTATGGCAATCTGAGGCCAGTACCTGAGTCTTGTTTTCTTTAGTAATGGAGACATAACCTGGGAGTTGAAACCCTTCACAGTCTCTCCCTCCTTAGGCAGCAAAGTACATGTATGAACCAAAAGGCAGCCCCATACCTTTGTTAATCTTTAAGCTGGCACCAACAATTACACTTTTTGGGGTTTCTTGCAAAGGTGATCAGCATTTAAAAATCTTCCAGGAAAGTGCAGCCGGGGAGACTGCAAATTCCTCTGTCTTCTTCTGGGGAGACTGCAATTCTTCAGCATCTTCTCAGCAGGGTCACAAGGAGAAGCTTTAATAAAAACTCTCTATTCTCCTACAAGGAAAAAAAATAATGATGCATCATAGACCAGCGCTACATTAATACCATGACTATGAGTGCACCTGATACCAAAGCACAATAACCACATGCTGACACCAGTATCCTCACAGTGCCTTTGAGCTTTGGCTTGTGCTGTCTGACTGCACGTAGGCTTCACTCTGGGGTAGCACATCCTCCTTCTCTCTTTGACTCTGTCTCTCCCCTTGAGAGCCTATGTTGTGCCATTGCATGGTCTCTCTGCTCTAGTCCTGAGAAGGGATAGGGCCATGGACAGGGTCATCTTGAGTGTTTTCCCCTCTCTCCAGCAAAATAGCCCCCAAGAGCTGTCCTTGCACCCCACAAAGCCTATGATCCGTGGTGTAATGATGCTCTTCCTAGTGTTCAGGTGATGCAAGTGCTAATCTTGGAAGTTCTCTTCTTGTGGCAGCTGACAGATGCATTCAAAGAAAAAGGAAATTTGCTCTTCCCTTTCAACCTAGCAATTAATAATATTTTTTTTCCCCATGTATACAGAGAGGAAAACTTGAACCCAAAACCTCAGCATATCTAATGAATTAACAGAATAATCTCTACTACAAATGTTATGAAAACAGAAGGAAGGGTTAGTGGTTCACTGTGGACATACACCTCTGATGTGTTACTCGAGAAGGTCTGGTCTTATGGAAAAAGGTTGAAGCTACAAATCTGTGTGCATAATGCATGTGGTTTAATTAGACATACTAATTGTGCACTAGAGGGAGCATCAAAGGAGGATGGAATTTTTTGTTTGAAGGGAAAAGTTAACTGAGTTGTTTTCTTTTAGAAGGATTCCTAGAACCCTAACTTTAAAGATCCATGAGTTAAAATTTTGGCTTAAATTATGTGTTGGAAGTGACACAATAAGTTGAGACATGAAATGCACAGACCCTGAGCACGTTGTAGGCTTGATGAGACCCCATATCTATCCATGTATGTCTCTTCCCCAGAAGACAAGGGTATGTAGAAAACCCCCAATGGCTCAGGCTGTGGTTTTGCAGCCCTCTTTGGCAAAGGTCAGGGCTTACAGACACCTTCCAAGAGCACAGAAGACAGATCCTCTGGGACCTCCTCCTGTACACAAGCTCCAGTGTAGACAACATCCAAGTCCTTCCAAGGGGATGAAGTATGGGACATCGGCCAATCACAGAATCATAGAATGGTTTGGGTCGGAAGGGACCAATGGTTTGGGTTGGAATGTTGGCCTTTGGGTGTGGAGAGAAGCAAAGGAACATCAGGAGGAGCATGGTTGTGTTTCACTGCCTCATGGCATCACCAGCAGCCATCTATGCAAAGGAGGAGGCAGCATGGTGTGCTCACCACCATGACACAAGGTGAAAGCTTGGAGATGCTGTTCACGACAGTCACAATGTGATACTTCGAAAGCATACATACAATAATGAGCAAAGCCCCCGTGAGTTGACCACGCTACAGTCCAGCGAACCAGACCACAAGATAAGTTTTCAATTTGTCCTTAAATGAATTTGCCGGATTGGTACCTCTGACGTCGAGTGGAAGTGAATTCCACAAATCTCAATCTATTTTATAGGGAAGCGCTATTGATTTTTTTTTATCGTCTTACTTTGTGTTTTTCCAGCTCTTCCCTCTCAGCTCCCACCTTCAGCAGGATTGAATGCTTTGATTTAAGAGAGGCCGTTTAGTGCAAGAGACCCTCTTGGTGGCGAATTAAGAGAATGGCCTGCCCCGTACGTCCTAGCAGTCAGACTGTGGAGACGCGCTTATCCATCACCTGTGTGCATGGCGTTTACAATACAGTTATATCCTTCGAGCTGGTAGCTGGGGACGCTGACAGCCTCCAATGCCACTCCGATGCCAGTTAATACATGGATCTAGCTCCTAAGAAGTCAAATCCATCAGTGCCACTGTGCCACTGTGGGAGCAACGTGAGCCATGCCTTGTCTCTTCTGCATTGTAGAGTGCTGTGACTAGACAAAATCACTGGCATTTGAAGGGCAATGGCTAACTTTGTGCTTGCCTGCAAAGCATATCACCCATTTTTCTTTTTTGCCTATGGAACAGAACAGAAGAAATAATTTTTCATTTCTCCTAAAGCCTCCTCTAGCTACAGGAAAGTCACTTCTGACTGGGAAATAATACCTGCTTCTCTAACATCTTTCCCATTCTACAGCAAAAGGTGATGACTTTTATGCAGAAACATAAGGTTATCCTTGGTGCTCCCCCTCACTTTGGTAGCTTAAGATGGGTTTTGGAGGCTGACAGTGACATGCTCTATCCATTCCATGTCTTTTTCCAACACAGCCCCACTCTCTGATGGAGCAGCCTGGCACCTGCAGGTCGTGCGTGCATCATCGTTGCCTGGCAAAGTCCATCTACCCCAGCAAATCAGTTCTGACATCTGTCAGTCTAGGGGAAGAATCCTTTGCTTCTGTGGCTTCAGATGACAGTGTTGGTAGCGTCACTGTGGTCAGGCTCTGCACGCTTGGTGTTTGACTCAAACAATTCTGAGTTTCCAAGGGTCAGTGTGCAACTAAGCAGCAGAAGCCAACAGAGGTGGCTGAAGATACACACCAAGAACAGAGGACTCGCATAATGTTATAAAATTGCAGATCCGTTTCCTAAAATAAATGTAGTTTGTCCATCTTTTTGTTACAGGAAATTCCAATACACTCCTCTGAGATCCAATAATAAAAAAAAAAAAAAAGTTAAGCAATTCCCACCTTTATCATTCCTGAAACCAACTGCCTTTTTAAAGTCTTCCTCTTGCTGAAGCTGCCAGAGGAATGAAGTTTCATCTTCTGGGACTGAAAAAATGAACCTTCACTGCTTGGAAATAAGTCAAATCTATAGCTGGAATAGACATATTTGATGAAAAATAGTTTTACTGAAGGGCTCAAAATTATTCACGATGTCAGGAAAAAGTGCACCACACATCCAGACAGAGAAAAAAACCCACCCATGCAATCTATTTGAAAAAACGATTTTATTTTTCATTTTAAAATCACATTTTTAGCTTCTTTCTTAAGAAAACCCTAAAGATTTTGTGAAGATTAAACAACTTCTGAAATAAACAACCCCTTTTGGGCTGACCGAAATATTCTGTCTTGACTTGATAATAATATAATATTTATTTTCTTCCATTTAATCAAAACAATTAGGGAAGAATTTCCTTGGGTTTGACCCGTACAGGAGTTTCTCTGATATTTTTACTAACCAACAACCCTAAGCCCATTATTTGTTTAAATTTTGTCAAATAGCCAGAGAAGATACATATACCTTGGACACGGACTCACAGTTGCTTTTTAACCATAACAAGTTGAAGCCTGGGGCTTAAATCTTACCTTCTGGGGAGCTCATGGAATATTTGCCAATAACATTGGAGGAGTCAGAACATCACCACAGCCTTTAATCTTCCTCTTTGATGTGCAAAAAGCTGCTCATCCCAATCAAAGCAGTTCTTTTTCCCTGCAGATTACCCAGTGAGATGGGTCCTCCATTGAGTTGAGGGAGATCTTTAGCATCTCCCATCCACCGTTTCATCTGTGTGGTTTAGTGAGAGCTCACCTCTGGAGACCTGTGTTCAAACTAGACTTGAAGTCAAAGCTAATGAAACATTTAGATGTTTCATTTGAGTCAAGTATCTGGAAAGCAGCACTGGAATTACCACATGCACAGCATCCAGCATTGGATAAGCAGAGATTTTTTAGCTCTCGATACTCATCAGTGTGATCCTAAGTTGATAAATCAAGCTCACACCTTCTGTATCCTTAAATATTGTAGATATTGGGTTACTGCATGCTTGTAACCACAGCACTAAAAGCCTTGAGGAAGCTCCAGCACAAATTATATCCAAGAGAAGAATGATTCTGGAATAATAGTAGCAAGCCAAAAGAATAAAATGCTTTTAGTTTTTTGTAGTGGTGATCAGACTTAATGAAATAAATGTTTGGTAAAACAGTGTGGACGTAGAAAGCAAATGTGTTCCAGGATACGCAAACTCTGAAGTGCTTTTCCACCACCTTTGAGCCAGCCCAGACCCATTGACTTTCCTGTCTGAGACTCCGTTAAATCTACTCAGAGTATCGTTGTTGCTGTCTTTGCTGCGACAACCTGCCTTTGCTTTTTGCTTTCTTGTGCACTGCCATTTACCTTTAGAAATGTGTTTTATAAATCAGCACACGTGAACCACTTGTATTTGTGCTTGTGGAACCAGTATTAGCAAAGACAATATCTAATCCTTAACCTGGGCTAGTGGGAAGTGTCCCTGCCCATGGCAGGGGGTTGGAACTCGATGGTCTTTAAGGTCCCTTCTAACCCAAACCATTCTATGATTCTATGATTCTATGATCCTAATAACATTGAATCCAAAATGGAATATTCTCCTCTGCAAAATTAGTGGTGTTGTTAATTTCTCTAATATCACCAACAGAGATCATTAAAGTTGTCCTCCCTGATGACCTCAGGAGGGTGGGGTGTGGTCTGCACACACAACTCACTGAACGCTTCAACTCCAAACATGTTGAGGAGCAGCAAAGCTCTTGGTTTTCTCTCTCTACCAGGGAGTAGGAGATAATGACAAACTCTCAAGGAAAAACCTCCACCTCTGTACCTCTGGTATGGACCTGGCAGCCTGCAGGCCTCTCAATCCATGAGTCTCTTTTCCCTTTATCCCTTTAATTCCCACCCCCTCATCCCTAGGAGATGGGAGGGTGAGCGAGAGGCTGTTGTGGTGTTTTGCTGCTAACCAGGGTCAAAACCATAACACAGAGACAACACAAGCCAATATGAGGAAAAGTCTGCTCAGACACCAGCAAACTCTTAGAAGATATGGTTTCAGGCACTGCTGGATGCCAGGGAGCAGCTGGATGGGGCAGGAGACCAAACCAGGAGTTCCCCACATCAGCTTTTCTGCTCCAAATCTGCGCTCTTGTAGCTAACACGAGTTTTGCCAGTTATTTTGCCGGGGAAAAGCATAGATCTTTTTGTTGGCTGACATTTCTGGCAGTAGTTACAAATTGTCTTCCAAAATAGCCAGAGAGGTGTAAGGTCTCTGACATCAGCTGTTTGATGCGGTTCCTTCAACTGAGACCCAGGACCTGCCCTTAGAAATGCTCCTGGGCTGGTCCGGTATGGCAGGAAGAAGGTTTGCTCCAACTCCTTCCTCAAGTGCCCGCATTCCCTGCTCTAAAATCAGAGTTTTAAATTCTTCACTGCCTCCCAGAGATCACTTAATAATTAATCCTTCCAATGCTTTCAAATCGTCTCACAAAAGAGCCAGCACAAAATCCAACTGTTACGGTCATTGCCACTGTTTGGATTTTGAAGGATGGGTTCCGCCTGATGCAGATTTTCCAAGAGCAGACTAGATTTGACTTTGGGTTTTTTGGGGTTTTTTTTTTTTGGTGAACAAGTCTGTGTGGAGCAAATCTAAATAAAATAACAATTATTTACTTTGTACTATGCTGACATCACAACAGAGACCTGTACAGTCATTTGATGAAGAGCAGAAGAACAGTTTTCTTTGCATGATGGAAAAAATCCAAACTTCTCCAAGCATACGTATTTCCCCTGGTCCGTAAGGATGCTGACCCTCTAATAGCATGCAGGATGCTCTTAATTTATTTCTTTTTAATTTATACTAAAGATATAAAAGTTGCCCCCCCAATTTGTCTCCCTCTCCACCCTGCGAGATAAAGTTATCAGGAATAATCAGATCATAGAGCCAGGGCTGGAGAGGAAATTATACATTAATACTAATGCATCTGGCATTGCAGGAGCCACGGAGCCTGCTGTTCCCTCATTGGCCTGGGAATGTTTAACAAGCTCACTACATACCTTTGCTTTGCTTTGCAAAAAAAAAGAAGAAAAACCCTGCCCGGCTCCCCAAGCATCTGCCAAGAATGCAGAGACATAATAATTTCTTTGACCTCAGCCGCATGAGTTTCTGAAAAGAACAAAACAGCATCATTTCATGGCATTTACAGTTTAAACCTTTCCTATTCAAGTTTCTAACAAAAAAAGCCAACAGCCCATTCTGGTCATGATTAAAATTCATAGGCTTGCTGCAGAGAACAGATGCAGAAGCAATTTTAGGCCAGTCATATCCCAGCTCTGCAAAATTAATTTGACAGGTTTGCATTAAAGCACTGATCAATATCCACTTTAGAGCAGCAGAGGCTAACTGAGAAAAAATAAGTGACCAGAGTGTTACCAGACGAGAAAAAATGAATCTTTGAGACTTTTTTCCCTCTAAGCTTGCACCTACATCAGAAGTCCTGACCTCAATCCATTGATCGGTTGCAGTTAACATGACAAAAGGCCTGGCGGATATACCAGAGCTATACCTACCAGGGAACAATCAACCCTGATACACTAAATGTTTGACAGAGTGACTAGACTGCTGAATTAGTATTTGCTTTCTGAGGTCTGGCAGGCAACCTTTCCAGTCCTGCAGTTTCCTAGATGCTTACAAAAGGGATTATATAGAGACATGGTTTATAGAACTTCTCTTAAACTTTCTTAAAGAAGCACCTCTTAGGATTTTAAGTCGAGACCAAGATCATAAAACTCCCCAGCCTTGTGCCATTCCAGTTATGCCTCCAACAGTGGAAAAGTGGATTTCCATTTTCAACTTAATAAGGACAAAGAGTTTCATTAAAGTGCTGCGATGTTTCTTCATCTGTGGGAAACTGAAGAAACTACACGAGGCATCAAATCTACCCCAAGCCTTGCTTAGGAACAGGAGCCATGCAATTCATATTGGGGCTTAATGGGTGTAACTCTCTCCTGCCCTGGGGTTTACATGTCCAGTCAAGCAAAGGAGAACATTTACATAGTCCCATACAAGCCAAGGATAGATCAGCACGTCAACGCAATAGTTGTAACGATCTTGGCTTGTGTTGGCCATGGAAGGAAGTTGTGGCACTGAAGGTACATCTGTGCATTTTAGGCAATGGACTTTTTATCTCGTAAGTAATCTTGCAGCCATAAGGAGTGGGAATAACTCACTAGGCATGGATCTATCTAACTGCAAATCTCTTTTGTTCCTGAGGGACACGGGCTATGTCTGGACGACATGAAGTCTAATTGCACCTACGGTACCGCACGCCAAGTAGATATTGCACTGATTTGCCCAGGAAAGGGGAGGAGGTGGTTTCAGGGTTCGAAAAGAAAAGTTGGTGTGATTTCCAGCCTGCCACTCCTTCACCGAATTTCTGCAGCGTCTCTGGGTGTTGTATGCAAGGATGGGTGCTGGCCTGAGATGAGGTGGAGGTTGGGATGTATCCAACACCTCCAACACCCACAGTAGGGACTGGTCACCTCTGGGTGCCAACATAACTCAGGTGGCAAACTTGACCCTGTGGACCAGGTCCCTAAATGAAAACCTCCTCTGTGACGCTTTTCCTGGAATTTCATAGAATCATACAATGGTTGTTTCCAACCAGGAACACCTGGTTGAACCCTTCCAGGGGTGGGGCATCCACAGGTTCTCTGGGCAACCTGGGCCACTGCCTCACCACCCTCACAGGGAAAACATTTCTTCCTAATATCTAGTCTAAATCTTCTCTCTTTCCGTTTAAATCCCTTACCCTTCATTCTGTTGCTACATGCCTTTGAAATACAAGTTCAGTTCCCTGCATTAATCCAGACCTCACTCAAGCCACCAAGGACCAGATTTCTTAAACCTTAGGTGCCTAATTACCTCTGAGTTCAGTGGAAAATGAAACAGGTCTCTTAAATACCATTTAAAAAATCTGTCCTCAAGCTACTGGGCTGCTTCTCTGTCAAACATCATTCATCGCTTTCCCCAAATTCCCAAGGAGTAATGTGAATAAATGTATCTATCAGCCCCCTACTGAGGGGGGCTACAGAGGGATAAGTTAAACCCCACTGCATTTAAAAAGTGATGAAAGTCTTTAATTATCATTTGCCGTATCTATACTAAATATTTGTATGCACAAACAGACAGGTAGACTCCAGATGATAAATCAAATTGGTTTGGCCCATGCCATGTCCAAGCATTTTGGGTGTCTTTGCAAAGTATCAAAGTCATGGAGCCTGAATTAACATGGACAAAATTCTGCTATTCTGAACACCAGCCCTTTGATCCTGGTACCTCCTTTCAACTTATAAAAAGCTTAGGCAACCATGTGAAATAAAAGTACCTGTTGGCAAACATGATAATTTCATAGAATCATTAAGGTTGGAAAAGACCTCAAGGATCATCAAGTCCAACCATCAACCCAACACCACCCAACCCACTAACCCATGTTACTAAGCACCACATCTACATGTTTCTTGAACACCTCCAGGGATGGTGACTCCACCACTGCCCTGGGCAGCCTGTTCCAATGCCTGATCACTCTTTCAGTGAAGAGCGCAAGCTTGATGGTTCAAACAGAACTGTTGCACAGCCAGTGGTGGAGCAGGACACATTGTTTGCTGTCAGGCCAGATTTCTGCTGGCTTATCGTCTCAGACCCTGAATTAGACACACAACCACGAACAATAAGGTAGCTGTGATGCGAAAACCCACACAGAGGGACACATGGATGGACACATCAGGTCTGATCCCCATCACATCTCCATTTAGGTGATGGGCAACTTGTCACTGCCTCTACTAAAGATAAAAAGTCTCAGATACAAACAGTATTCTACCACCTTGTAAAATAAGGATGTGTATTTTGGTGCAGTATACATCCCTATATGTATATTGTAGCACATCGATAAAATGGGCCAAAGTTCCACCTCATTTGGAGCCTTGTCTTCTCTTTCTCTCTCTGCAATAAGTTAACCTCTTAAATATTACAACACGCTGCTCCTTATGTCTCTTAAATATTAAACAAGGGCTGCACAAAATAGATTCAAGAACACGCAGTAATCAATAGCCATGATCACGAGGGCAGGAAAATGGAACCGTTTAAGGATTTGTAATCTAGTGAATAAACCCGGCGCTTTCATTCAGAGAAAAACAATTCAGCCCAAATCCAGCTGAATCATACACTCTCCCACAACACAGATTTCTCTCCTTTCCTCTGCTTGGCATAGCTGGCTTTTAGAAAAGCAGTAAGAAGTCATCCAGGAAAAATACCCACCAAAAATATCCCTAACTACAAAATATTTAACGGAGTCAATGTAGTCTTCCATAAACCCCTGACATATATGTGATTCTCAAATCAGATTAATTTTTTCCAAGCCCATTCTTATTATACTAACAATTGTCCTTCTCATATAACAACTGAGATGCATTAATGTAGTTTTTATGTATAGACCAAGGAGATCTTTACAGTCTCAGCTGTTTCTGATACTTATTTGCAACTGAAATGTATATTTAGATACAGGCATATCTGTAATATATATGTCTTATAAGGAAAAGGAAGACATTCAACTTCAGTTCAGATTGTAAACACCTCTTTAAAATTATCTGTAAGAGAACAACATAAGTCATGCATGCATCTATTAATAATAGAGGGTCCATGACATAATTTTACTAATTACCCTGGTTTAGTGCACTCCATGTTTTACTTTTCTAAATGTAGTCACTCTTCTCTGAACAATTCTTCTGGGTTTTCCTCTCGGGGTGGTTAAAGAGAAGTGGAATGAAAGTGTGTCAATAAAGAGGTCATTACATTAATGCATACATCTATTAACCTCCCATCTAGGGGAAAAAAAAGGAGCTGAGTGGCATTGGAGGGGCCTGGGATCAATCACGTAAACCCCTGTTTTTAAAATCATTTTTTCAAACACAGGTCCATGTTGCTCAATCAAGTCGCATGGCTGCCTCCCCCCGGTGTTACTGAGATAGCTGCTCCGCTGGCTGCAGGACATGTTGGGAGTGGTGGGAGGATGAACCAGACCCAGTCCCCCTCCAGCAGAAAAGGATGAGAGTGGGGATGGGTACATGAGGTGGTGGGATACCTTGTCCCCGTGGGCTTCCTTTGGCTTGGACACATACATGAATCCTTGTCCAGTGGAAAGCATTCCAGAAGATCACCAGAATGGGGTAAGCTTTTCCTCCTGCATCTGTACCACCCCCATGAAACCCTGAGAAGACTCAAATCCCTTTTCAGAAATGCCCATTTCCACCAAACAACAGATTACATCAATAATCTGCCACCTTTGCTGGGCTGTGATTTACCAAAATGGTTTATCTTAGAATCACAGAATGGTTTGGGTTAGAAGGGACCTTAAAGATCATCTAGTTCCAACCCAATGCCATGGGCAGGGACACCTCCCACTAGCCCAGGTTGCTCAAAGCCTCATCCAGCCTGGCTTTTCACCTTGCATGGTGATCATCAATTTTACTGTGATAACTAATATTTCTTCACTCATTTCATAATTATGAGCATGCTGATTAATGGATCAGACAGTTATTTATTTTCACATTTGGGCCCATAAATATCACTCTCTGGGATGTTATTTGACAGTTTTGGCAGCAATATTCAGTCCCTGTCAACACGTACCTCAAGCTCCTCATCCATGTGTCAGAAAGCCGCAGCCATGCTGGATGCTCCCGGTTGAGCAAGACCAACCAGAGAATTCAACTGTTGTCTTGTAACTCCAGAGACTTCTTTGCCCGTGGAGAACCCAACAAAATCTCCATTAGAGTTTGATCAAAACCTCTGCCCACTGCTTGCTGTCACCAAAGAGGATCAGGTGGAACAGAGATAGAGGGGTTTTGCTTTAGCAAGAGAGAAGGTACAACTCCATGGCTGTTGTTAGGTCCGTCCTCCAGTGGAGAGGTTCACTACAGCTATGCAGTAACCTCAGGAGCAGCAAACACCCGAGCACTTACCATCAATTGCCTTGAGTCAAGAGAAGGACAGGCACTTTACAACTGTGATTCTCTCCCTGGAGATGTTCAAGCTAGGTCAGAGTCATGCCCTGGGGTCCTCTTTCCACTGACTAAAAGGGCACGTAAGGGAAATTTAGGTGAGGTGAGTCCCAGAAACAAGACCTTTGAGCGCTGTGATTAATGTTGCCACCTCCAGCTCATTTCTCATTTTGAGATCCTGCACTAGCTGCTCAGGTCTGGGGACATGGTGTAAACCAGACCTCGACCTTGACTCATGCATTGTAGCCCTTGATCCTGAAGCTATACCATTGAGAATGTCCTCACCATGTGTTCATTGAAGATCTCAATCTCTGGAGGGCCCAGCCACATTCACATTGTGCCAGAAAAGAGTGGTGTTAAGAGGATGAGGACCCATCTCCAGCCAAGTAGACATCCTCAGCAGCTCCTGGTGGCCACCACCGACATGTGTTCATGTGCCCTTGGAGGATGAAGACATTCTGTGGCTGGGGATGACCATGTCATTGCTTGCTCTAGCTTCTTGCCTAATAAAAACAAATTTTGGTGCATTTAATCCCTCAGATTACTCTTGTTGAATTGAGTCCAGCCCATAGGTATAATTTTCGAGTCAAATCCCATATCTAGTGATTTGGGGTAGGTGTTATCACCTTTGTTAACTGGCAGTAGATGCAAGAAAGTGGAGTTTATGTGCTGCTTCTTTGGCTAGTATGAGCTTCCCCTTTTTTACTGCTGTTTTTACAGAAGAGCAACCTGGTCTAGTAGAAGGTGTCCCTGCCCTTGGCAGGGGGGTTGGAACTCAATGATCTTTAAGGTCCTTTCCAACCCAAAGGATTCTATGATTCTATGATTCTAAAACTAAACAAATTAAACAAGCCACCACTTGGGTTAGTATTTGCTCCTCTGCTTCCACCTAGGATGGCAGGTTTGATTTTTCCAGGGTGCTACAAGTACCAAAATTAATTGCAATACCATTTTGGTTTTTTTATCTTTTTTTCTTTTATCATGGCTCTTATTATCATGAAGAAAGAAGAGTTGGAGTTTCTATTCTTCTTGTTGAAATAAGGAAATCCTCCTTTCATTGTCAGAGGTGCCTTGTAATGTATTTTTAGGTGTCTTCAGTAAAAACCTCCTTGGCTCCTGTAAGTTAAAGAAAATGTACAAGCTGCCACTTTTATGCTTTCTGGGAGAGGGGAAGGGATATTGATAGAGACTTTATTATTAAATTTTGTCTGTCAGTGCCTTATGGGAACTTGAAGAGTATTCACACTAAAATGTGGGTTGCTTTAGCACGTTACTCCCACTGATGCTGCCTTCCCTCCCTCCTGTAAATAAAAAAAATGTAGAAAATCCAGTGACCCTGTCATAGCCTAGTGTTTAATGACAGCTCAGGCACATTTAATTTGACTGTTAGCCAATAAATATATAAATATATCACCCCTCCTGAATGCGGAGGAGACCTGTCAAACTTCAGCCTCGTTGGCTAAACACCCAAAGGGGAAAAAAATGACTCGAAAGAACTTAATTCAAAAAATCCTTTAGGCTACACCGTTGCATCTTGCAAGCCGGTAAAGATGCAGACAGCGATGAAGAGAAAGACATCAATAAATAATCAGAGGTCTTAGACTTTTAAATGGGAAGCTGAGCATCACAACCCAAAGGTAAATTGAATCTTTTCCCTGTCTTCCTAGCAGGTGCTCATGCCTGTGTAAGCTATAAAACTTTGCTCATTGTAAATGTAGTTCGCCCTTTCGACAGCCATTTATACATGGAAATGGAAAGCCCTAGCTTGAGACCGCTCAAAGACGTCTTTGCCTGCAGCAACTTCTGGTTTATATTTTGCAAAAGTGTTTTTTCTTTTCCCCCGACTTTTTTCTTTTCCTCTCTCCCTTTGCTGAGGGATATCTGAATCCTACTTAAACATTTTTCTGTAGTAAACAGCTTAGAAGTGAGTTGTACAACATGCAGCCAGCCAGTGGGAAGGACCCTTGCCACAATGAGACCAGCTGGGGCAACTGGTGATGAAAAGGAACATATTTTTAATGAAAGTGACCTTATTTTTAATTTCCCCTCCTAACAAAGCTCTGATGTACATTAGGCCTGTCCATAGATGCTTATTTGAAAGATGTTGCAAGCCTGTCTCATCAGTTAATAAGAATTTATAAACCATTCAGATGCACCATTATATAGTGACCTGGGTAGATGGGACATCTTTGGCTGGAAAACAGTGCAGATGTCTGTTCTTACTCATCCTCCTCCTCTACAGACTATAGATCACCCTTGATTTACACACAACCACAATATTATGATATTACATATAATAATGAAGCAATGCTCTTTGGCTGCCAATGTTTGGAGGAGGTGCCTTTACAAGCTCTGGTTGCTGTGCCTGGCTAATGCTGCAGGTAGGACCCACAATGGACTAGGAGACAGGGAAGGGCCTTCTCTCCAGTTCTGAGAAAGAGTCATCTGACGTATTCATGGGTCTGTTAAAATCCCAGCTGAAGCTTCAGCTACGAGGCAGTGTGGAAACTGTACCCTTCCTTCCCATACAACAGTTATTGCAACTGAGTGTTAACTCTGAAGCTTAATGATCTGTTTCTGAGGATGAGCTCACTGGTTGGCAGCAACAAGTTTTCCTGCAGTGTGGGTGGGCACTGAGATTAAGGGTAGGTCATAAACGAAGTACGAAGTTATCTCATGTCAGTTCCCAATTTAACAGCCAAAAACTTGATCTTTCACAAAAACAGGCCAAATACAAATTTTAAATAAGTGGGTTTCCCTGTACCTCAGTGAGGGCTTGTAGCCAGTAATTATATGCCATTCTTCCTCTCATCTTTATCGCCAAGGAAAATGACATTTATTCCTTGACCACAGGGGTCTGCCAGCTACTGCTGACTCTTCCTCACACACTGACCTGATGTGAAAGAGGAGCACTAGTTCAGAAATACCACTGGAGGGCTGTAGGACTACCAGTCATCAGCTCTGATTTAGAGTCTTAAGCAAAGAGCTGTTGAAGGTGGTGAAGGTAGACTCAGTAACACAACATATTTAATCCTTTTCTTTTCTCCTTTCCTATGGGGCTGTTGCTGGCCACCATAGAGACAAGATTTAGGGCCAAAGAGGGGCTTTCGTATCCAGCATGATGTTACCATGCTCACACGTAGAAGCTCACGGAAAGAAGTTCAGTTTCAAGCTTGATGGACTCTCTTTGTCTACTTCTGGGATATTATTATTATACACCTACAACTCACTTCATCTAATTCTAAGGGAAGTTGATGAATTCACTTCTGCTGAATCATTCAAGATAGAATAGAATAGAATCATTAAGGTTG
>VZTO01024504.1:43007-104567 GCA_013400615.1 Syrrhaptes paradoxus | reverse complement strand
CAATGCCTGATCACTCTTTCAGTGAATATTTTTTTTCTGATATCCAACCCAAACCTCCCCTGGCACAACTAACTTATATTACCACCAGATAAGCTGCCTGCAGAGTCAGCCGGCAAACCACAAACCCAGCCATTAGTTTCCTCCATGTCTACCCTTCCCATTGCTGACCTTCTCTTTTGGTTTTTTTTTGGAATGACCTGCTCATTTCCCATACAGCCATGTCTTGGGACTCTGCAGGCATTAAATCTCCAAGTGAGCACCGAGCAGCAGGAACAGATGAATGTTTAAGAAACAACGATTCTATTTTCATGCAAATGTCCTTAGTGATAACAAAGAAATGAAGAGCAATATCCAATATATTGGAGATACTGGCAGAACCCTTTCTAAGTAGACTGTTTTTCAAAGTTTTACATTAGGAGCTCGCTCCTTAAATACTCTCTGTGCACAGAGCTCTTCCCGACCTGAGGAGCCCCAGCCTGATCCATATGCATGACAGATCTCCTCGCAAGAGATGCAATCTGCAGATCTGCATCTCATTTGCACTCACTGTAGTCCAGCGAGGAGACAGCAGTAGGTGAAAACACGCTGCGGATTCCTGAACATTGAATGGAAGAGAATACCTTTGGAATAAAGCAAGCCAGATATTGAGATCTGGCAAAACAGGGATGAAATTGAGGCTAAATGTGGTATTTTGTCTGTGAACCTTTGCAGAGCTGACTGCTCAGCAAAGAGGTTTTTACCCCACTTTGAGACTATTCCCCCCCCCGGAAGCAGCTCCAAAACTAGGTGAGCATTGCCTAACCTGTTTTGCAGAAAAGCTGAAACCAAGAAGGTTTCAGGTATTATAGGAGTCATTATGGGGCGGACCGTCTAGGGCCATGTGTGCAGGGACACATAAGTTCAGACATTTCCTATAGCAAGGGAAAAAGTCAGATTATTCCATATTCTTTCAGTTGCTTTGGTCACTTGAAGGGTCTTGGTTTCATGGACTTGAAGCACCCACCGCATCATCTGAAACACTGAGGTGTCCATCGGTCATTGTGAATCATCTCTGTCACTACTCAGTCCTTCACACAGGAGCAGGTAAGACCTTGGAACTGGAGGAACTTGAACAATGAACCACTCCACATTTTTTTAATGCAGTGATAACAATAAAAAAGGTCCTTCGATTCTGCATCAAAGCAGCTATTTATGGGGTTTTGTCCAGAAATTACATCTATTACAAAGGTTTCACTGATGCGTTATATTTATTTGCATCATTGCAACCCTCAGCCTGACATCTCACCCCATTCCTCAAGGGCAGGACAGCTGCAGTTCCCCACAGTATTTTGAGAGAGGACATTGCTGCACTCATATCCATATTTTTTTCTTATTTTTTTTTACATTTAAAAGACATTGACCTGGAAGTTTTGATGTCAATATGATTGATGTGACTGAGGGTGCTCTCCTCCTTGGCATGGGAAGGTCAGAACACGGCACAGGGGGAAAAAAAATAACAAACCCAAAACAAAAAATAACAGAGAGAAGGGACTTCTCAAGTCTTAATTGCACCCTGAAGGCTCCTGTTTGTGTCTGCAGCAAGCAAACACCTATGTGAATGCAGCCAGCCGACCTGCATTTCTCAACGGTGGAGTCTCCTGTAGGGAATTTGCACCCAGCAAATTTTGACCTCATCCAAAAGAAAGCCTAAAGAGCTCTTCACCTCCTGTGGAAACTTCCCTGGAGACCTTGTGTCGGAGCAGAATCACCGCTCCATTCACTCATGAAGGTTCCCTAGTCCGCATCTTGCACAGCAAGAGGCCGGGATGATTTCCCAGTGGTGGGTGTGACACCCTGGGGGCTATGAGATCATTTTCAATGTAAATGTGACCTCATCACGATTGCTTGCATTAAGGACCACTGTGCTTTGCAAGTCATCCTAATAAATTCACTTATCTGCTGAAGAAGAGAGAGCCATCCGTCCTGAACAGCAGCCACAAATCTGGTCTTTGACATCCACTCCGGGAAAATCCTTCTGCCCATGGCGTGTGCTTGGCTAGGGAACTCCCTGTTGGAAGACAATTCTAGACAGAGACAATTTGAAGTAAGAAACCTACAACCAACCTACATGAACTAAGTCTTGTAGATTAAATTAGTTCCCAGCTAAGGCTACAACTCAAAAATGTCAGAAAACCCTTTTTTGGAAGTAGATGTTCCTTGATGTATGAGGACAAAAACATAATAAAAAGGTCCTTTTTGTTATTATAAATAATAAACAATATTATTTTTATATAAAAATATTTTTATTATTAAAAAAGGAATAATTAAAAAAACACAGGTTATTTTCTGCAGTGATAACAATAAAAAAGTCCTTAAATTCTGCATCAAAGTAGCTATTTGTGGATTTTTTTGACCAGAAATTGTATTCATCACAAAGGATTCACTGATATTTATTTTACATTTAAAAGAGAGTGACTTGGGAGTTTTGATTTCAATGCGATTGAAGTGACTGAAGGTGTTCTCATTTATACTCTTAGCATGGGAGGGTCAGAATGTGGCATGGGGAAAAAAAAAAATTAAAAAGAAGGAAGGGACCTGAACTGGAGTTTGCTGGTGACTTCTCCCTTGCTGTAGGAAATGGGGCTTTTCATGGAACATCGGTTTCTCTGTGGGCAGGTTTGCATCCCTGGGACACTGTTGACCCACCAAAAGTGACTGTCTGATCTTGATTTCTGGCAATTGAATAATTCAAATGCAATTTATCTGCATTTTCAGGAGCGTTCAGGGCAGTCATTTCACAATTATTTATAGCTCCTAGACTATGGTATTGGAGCAGACCCACTCCTTGTTCCACTTACTTGATTGATGAGTCCCAAAATCTCCAAAGAATCATAAATTCCAGAGACAAATAATCATGCATTAGGGGGGAAAAAAAAAAAAAAAAAAGAAAGATCAATGCAATTACTGTTTGTTATTTGCCATTCACTATTTTATGTAATTTTACCTTTACAGGCATCCAGTCAGATTCCGGTTACTATATTTTGGGGACTGGTTATGTACCGTACACTCTGAACAATCCATAACCGGCTGACTGGAGGAAAATTTGTTTCCAGGCATTTTTAGGTGAAAATTTATCAGAGAAACAGAAATGAATCAGCATTAAGTAATGAACAGTAAAAAGAGGCAAATACATCAGACCTGCTGCAAATGAAAAGTAATTGTCAGCATCAGCACCACCCAACTGCTTTTTAAACTAGTTTCAAATAGTTTTTAACTATTTTTTTTTTCCTACAGACCTTGGTGAAAATAACTGGAGTCTTTCTTTTTGATGTCTCCATCTGTGGATCTTTTTACTGCAAAGTCTTCCTCTCCGACACAACTTGGCATGCAGTAGATGTTCTCCACAAAGCGCTTAAAAAAAAGAAAGTAATTCAGCTGTTTTACTTTCCTGCCTGGTGGGAGCTCTGCTCAGCGCTGCGAAATGTATGCAAGTGTGTGACTAATGTACGGCAAAAAGACTCAGGATGGAGCCACTTTATTCATTGTTTGTTATTGTTCTTTGTTGCTCAGTGTTTTGTAAATCCCCCCGGTTATAGAGAGGTTTTTATTAGAGAATACATTTTTTGGAAAATGGGGTTCCAACAAAAATGAAATTTCAGAGGTGTGTGTGCCTCAGCATTGATTTTTCTATTTGTAATAACACACTCTAGCATATCTGGGTTTATATCAAGAGGATAAAATGTCCCTAACACAGTGATCTCCATTCTGTGGTAATGGATAAAGCCTGTTTATGAGATGTCATTTATTCCACAATAGACAGTAAATAAAAGCCATTTCAAGCTTCGGTTAAATCAAAGCTTGTTCGGGATTTCAGCAGATTTGCAAATTACCTTTGGGACCATTTTCAGTTTCAGTTGTTTTCCCACATGCTATTGACTATCCATGTTTTACTATAAATACTACTTCTTGCTCGCTCGCTCCCCGTCTCACACCAAACCCTTGGATTCTGGAGTGATTTGTAAAGACAAGCAGATAAAGTAAATACACAGCGCTGTATTAAAATTTCTTTCCCATCAATGTAACAGAGATAAAACAACAAGTTCTGATGGTAAACTGAAACCAAAGAAGAGGACCCTGGACACTGATCTCTGTAAAGTCCAGAGATCTTTGTGAGATCTTATAAAGGCACCGAAAGAGATAAAGCAGGCACAAGGTTTTGTCCTCAGCACAGGAAGAATGTGGACCTGTTGGAGTGGGTCCAGAGGAGATCATGAAGATGGTCAGAGGCTGGAGCACCTCCCGTCCAAGGACAGGCTGAGAGAGTTGGGGTTGTTCAGAGAAGAGAAAGCTCCAGGGAGACCTTCCAGCATCTTCCAGTGCTGAAAGGGGGCTACAGGAGAGATGGGGGGGCTCTTGATCAGGGGCTGGAGGGATAGGTTTAAGGGTAATGATTTTAAGCTGAAAGAGGGGAGATCTAGATGAGATATTAGGAAGAAAGTTTTTCCTGTGCAGGTGGTGAGGCAGTGGACCAGGTTGCCCAGAGAAGCTGTGGATGCCCCATCCCTGGAGGGGTTCAAGGCCAGGCTGGATGAGGCTTTGAGCAACCTGGGCTAGTGGGAGGTGTCCCTTGCAACCCAAACCATTCTGTGATTCTACAATTCTATGAATTAGGGATTTATTAAATTGTTGCTGGGAAATTTCCAGATCCCTTCTGATGGGGGATAGCTTTGAGTAGAATCCTTCTGACAGTCCCCGATTGGTGTTTTTTGAGAGGTTTCAAATTTTCACCAGAATCCCAGTTTTTATTCTGTTGCCAAACAAATCCACCTTGAGGTGCCATAACATCCCAGGTGATGGAAAGGGCAAGGCTCGCACAGCTCCAACAGTCAATGTCCTTTGAAACTTCTCTGTGCTTGTGCAACCTTTAATGCACAAGTGGCTTCCATGGGACCACTGATGTTCCCAAAATTATCTCTCTTACCTGTTTTGCTGGAGAAGGACCCAGACCCAGGTCTGCCTCAAAGGAGTCATGTGTTTCCAGTAGACAGCTGGCCAGATAATCATGGAAATGTTTGTGGTTTCCTTCAAGAATATTGAAGCAAACCATCGTTCCACCTAGATGTTGGGCCAAGAATAGTTTTTTGACTATTGGTTGTTCTTTTCTCATGTTTTAAAGATGTCCGTTGTCTAGTCAGGGAGCAAATGGGACACTGAGTGATCTGGGTAGCTGATCACACACACAGAGCTATTATTTCATAAATAGCTCATTTTAAAAATTGACCACTTGATCTCATGATATTTCTAATAAAATTGTTCACATTGAAGAATTTAACTAGGTTTAGCAGATATCTCCATTCTGCATTGCATAATGAACTATCTAATTCTCCGTGTTGCTCTAATACAGAGAAGAACTCAGGAGAAAGATTTAAAAAACCAGTTCTGGATATGGCACCAGCATATTGAATGCAGAGCTCTAATTTCTTTACAGTTTTGCCTGGAAGTACCAGTACAGTTAAAGTTGTGTCAGCACTTTCATTAGAAACCCAGTTTGATTTATAACACCGTCTGCAAAAAAAATTTGCTGCTGGCTGAAATTCAATGTAGAGGTCTCTGGCCAGGGGAAATGTTGTAAACATTTTTTGAAAGCTTGTTTGAAATTAATTCTGTTATACTGATGTTACATAGAAGCTTTCCTTAGATTTTGCTAAGTGAAAATAATTTTTTTTTCTAAATTAATAGAACCAAAGGGTTATTCTGAGAGATCACCTTATTTTTTAAGTTATATCTTTACAGATTTCAAAATATTCCCTTGGAAATTTTTCTTTCCTACCAGAAACCCCAGGACTTAAGAAATACCACCAAAACCAACCAACATTTAAAGCAGATCATCAACAAACACACGTTTTGGTGTAAACATTCCCAGCCCATTACACCAGACTGTGAGGTTAATGTGCATTTATGAAACTGTGCTCTGCTATTCCTATTTTGTCAGCCAAGCATCAGCAAAACCTAGCCGTATCCGTAGTACACACTGTTGTTTAGATTAATTTAGCGCCGATGAGCGGTGTCAGGCTGACAGCGACGGAGATGCGAGACTATTCATCACCTGGACGGTTCGGACACAGCAGCTCCTTCTTCCCACAGTTGCTGCCTGGAGGCATCACATCGAACAACAAGAGCGGAACTCAACCCCGTGTCCATCTATCCAGCCCCTGGCTCCTTGGCAAGGGATACCAACATGGACAGTGATTAAACTCTTCTTGCTGCAGATGCCCGCCCCCCAGAATGACCATTCGGAAGTCCTGCAGGCTTCCTATAGAGTGGTGGTGGACCCAGTGGTGACCTTGAATTGGAAGTCACCATAACCTACCTCATCTTCTGCCATTGATCCGTGCAATGTCCTGTTGCCTATGGAATTATTCAAGTCATGCTCTGGCATTATTTTCTAATGAAAAGGGGTCTGTCCGTATTTGAGATATCTACTTCCTGCAACATCCTTCATCCCAGTGACCTAATGCTGCATGTAACAAAAGCTGTAGAGCACCCATGAAATTTTGGAATTAAGTCTGTTCCCTCCTCATCTGGTAATTTTCTCCCATGCCACAGCAATGAAAGCATCATCTAACACAAACAGAAATATTTGGTGCACACCCATATGATTATATTTGGAAATTTAATGATAAATATTATACAGCAAATTAAAGAGGAGGGACGGCACTCCCAGGTACGGGAACTTAATCACGACACTGTAGACTGTCAGAACAGACCCTGGCCCTGTTTTGGTCAAGCAGATAGTCCTTGACCAATTTCTAGACATGACTTTTAACTTGTTGTATTGTCATACATTGAACACTAGGGGCTCTGGATTGAGAATTATGATCCACCAGATCCTGTCACCTGCTGTCCTGACACACCGCAGAAGAAGATCAACCTACACTGGGACAAATAGCTTCAAGTTATTATCTGTAGAGTGTGATTTTTGGGACAGCAACTACGTCTTACGGGGAGTATAGATGGTACCTGGCACAAGGGTACGCTAATCCCATATGGAAACTAGAGATGATCTTTAAGGTCCCTTCCAACCCAAACCATTCTATTATTCTATGTTGTAATATCATAGAGGCAAATTAGCAGAATCTGTCAAAATACTTTTTTTGCAAAAGCTACAGAATAAGTATAAATACTCTTAGAGATGCAATGACGAATTTACTGTCCTGCCTACCAACATTCCCCACTCAAGTCAAGGTGCAGAAAATGAATAAAGGAGGAGATAAAGAGATAAATTTGAGCCCACCACCCTCAGTGAGCCTGGGTATCCCATGGGGCAGGGGAAGGTGCTGGGAGCCTAGGGGAGGCTCCAAGTGCCCCACAGGCATGAGCTGGGTCCCACTGAGGCTGAGGGCACCTGGGTCCAGGATGAAGGCTCGGTGTGAGGATGACTGGAGCAGCACGGGATGAAGGTTCAGAATAAGGATGATTAGAGCAGCAGCTCCATAAGGCATGGGGAGACACCAACCCTCTCCTATACAAGCACCCCACTGCCCATTCCCACCTCCAGGCAAACCCCAGGGGTCCAGCACTGCCCCAGCCATGCACAGGCAAACAAAACGCATCCGACTTCCCCAGCACAGCTGTACTGTCTGGGCCTTTTGAATGCCACCGCTCATGTAAATAAAATCCTTTTACTGTGAATCTTAATTAAGGGAATGATTGTTTCTGGCCATCACTCGAAAGGCAAATGTTTTAATTGGTTTTGATGTCTTTTCCNCAGCATGAAGGTCACTTCCTAGAAAAACTATGGCTATCAATGTGTCAGTTCCAATGAAGTATTATAACAAAGAAGGCAAAGAGCCTATCTGGGTCTACGAGGCGCCGTCTCGCTTGCAGACTGCCTCTCTTCCCCATCTTCCGCTATTTTGTAAAGACAAATAGAAATAAGCTGATATCTAATGATGTTTTCTGTTCTGCAGGGGGAACAAGGCGGGGTGGTTAAATGTCCAACACTCACTGATCAGGACACCAGTAGAAATCCCCTTATTCCTCCACACCGTCACTACAGCAGAACCAGTCATAGAGCTGCTGGTCCAGCAAGACCTGGGCAACCCATGCCTTAGCCATGAGATGTCTTGGCCATGCAATGGTTTCCTTCTTGGTGCATCCAGGATTGAACTCAAACTCCTTGGCAGGATCTGCTTGTTTGCAGTTCCTCCAAGGTGCACACAAAGACCACTTGAGTGCATGAGAAGAGGAAGGAGCACATCAAAGTTCATGGTCAGCCTGACCTGATAACACTGTGGTGACTGAAATGCATTTACTAAAATAAGGATTTAGTTGGGAGGTTGGGCTCAGAGGTTCACACTTGTGTCCTGGCCAAAGTCTGTGTAGTCAATCCTGTTCATAAGTGTATAAAAACTGGATTATTTTGATTTCTACTACAATCTAGCAACTTTAAGCTTTCAGGATCAGACCCCTGAAGTATGTCACACCCTGCTGCGTGTAATAGGCCTTGGATGGGCACTACCTTTAGAGTCTGGCCTGGGGAAGACTGAGGATGAAAGCTACACATGACAGTTCTGGAGTTCAGCTGAGGTCCCATCATAGAATCACAGAATGGTTTGGGTTGGAAAGGACCTTAAAGATCATCAAGTTCCAACCCCCTGCCATGGGCAGGGACACCTCCCACTAGCCCAGGTTGCTCAAAGCCTCATCCAGCCTGGCCTTGAACCCCTCCAGGGATGAGGCATCCACAACCTCCCTGGGCACCAAATCCAAGCCAAGGGACGAGAGAGCAGCCAGGAGCTCATGGGAATGGACACTGGAGATTGCCTCATCACATCCACCATTGTGCTCCATCCCAGTGCCGCACAGAGGAGAGATGTAGCTTCTCTCCACCTCCTGACTGCTCCTGGATCACTGAGGATTTTGACTCATAAGGTCAAAGATGAGCATCAGTATTAGTCAAAAATCTCTCAAAAGTCTGTAACATCTTTGTTCTGGGTTTTCAGCTCACAGTTCTCTTCAGCAATCTGTCTCTGGGGGTTGAGAAATTCCCCTATAGGAAAATTTCTCAAAAAGTCTTTTGAAAGACCTTTATAATCATGAATAATTGCAGTAATTTATTAACAGTCTTTTTGTGCTCTTAGGAAGCTTGCAAGATCTTCCCTATTAATTTGCAATGGTTCTGAGGGATAAATCCTTTCCCTGGAAATCCTGCAGAATATAATTTTATTTTGAATCTCTTTTCCAGTCATAGGAGCTGGAAAGAAAAGATCTTTATATTGTTTGGCTTAGTGTTTGTATATTTAGTGTCTTTTTAGATCACTTAGCATGCAGACCCTCTGTGCTGTCATATGGGCATGAAACCCTCTGTGAAAGGTCAACTTGACAGAAATTAATGAATTGCTGAACAAATTCAAAGTTTCAATTTTGAATTAAAAAACCACAGAGCAAGACAAAAAAAGTACAACCAAAGGTTTGGATTTCATGCAGGATCTTGTAGATATAAATCGGAAGAGGATCAGAGAAAGACTGTTAAAGCATTTCCTCCCTGAAGATAATAAACCCTATGCAAAAGTGAAAAACATTAAATACAGCAACATTCTAAAGAGGTGGTCCAGTTTCCTAAAAATGTGGTTGACATAAGGTACTGGTGTCCAGTTTAAACACACAGACAAAATAGAGTTTAAATACACACTGAGTTCACTTACCCATGATTTTGGGTACTCCATCAGCCTCTAGGTATTTCAGCCACTGAAGAAAAGAATAAAGTCTCTTTAGGAATTTAAATAGATGAGTCAGGTCATGTATGGAGATAATCTCCCAGGATCTTATTTGTAATTCACACCACTTTCTTTTAAACTCCTTCATTTCCTCTTATTTCCGTTCTTTGTGTCCTGTTATTAGAGAAAAGAAGCAGCATTTATCACGCAAAGGGGCTGTTTTAAAGCTTCTGCACATATCTATCTGACTGCTAGTTATTAAATGGATTTTTAAATGTTTATTCCCATACCCTGCCCCTCATTTGCAGGTTGAAATATTGCCTGTTAAACACAAAGGTGAACACATCCTTTTTTTGTAAACAAACAATAAAAAAACACAATTCTTACAGCTGGTACCAAAATCGGGCTAAATTCAGATTTTGATGATCCCAAAATAGATCGAGATTAGCATCTCAATATCAGTGGAATTGCATAGAATGGGGTGTATCTCATACAAGGTCCTCTGCATTTATTTAATCTACCTTTCTTTCACATTAAAGGGTCTAGACCGCCTATACCTTAGCTATACTTTACCTAATTTACACGGTGATGGTTTTCTCTGTGCACACGACAATAACAAGCCCACTAACTATAGAGCAAACAAACCCTATGGGAGGGGAAAGTCCTGTGTGCTAAGGATGCTGGAAATCAAGGATCTGAGCTAGTTATTGTTATGGTTTTTTTGTTTTTTGGGGTTTTTTTTTCTTTTAGAGCTGGAGATCCCCTAGCAAAACCCTGGAAGCAGCCTGAGTTTCCGTGCAATAAAGCAGCAGTGAGAAAATCTCAGAGTAATTAAGTGGCTGACGCACAGAAGAAGCCGTTACCAAGATTTGACTAAATTGCCCATTCATTAGTAGCGCGGCATGGAAGGAGAATTACAAATAGACAATAGAGCCTGCAGTAATTCAATCTAACCTTGTACTTACAGAAAACAATGAGATAATGAACAGAAAAATTACCAGGCACATATTGCATTTTGTCGAAGGGAAAAAAAAGAGGCGAGGGGGTGGGATACGGATTGGGATTGGGGGGGATGGAGGGATGGAAGTGGGGGGATGCTGGCGAGAGCGTCCCGGCACATGGAACACTAATGGCATCGCTCAAGCTGAGCAAACGTTTCTCCAACACAATCATAGTTCTCAGTCTAAGGGCCTCTGGGGAGCTGAGATGAGGCTAGATCGTGAACAAAAAAATGTAATTTATAAGGCGTCTGCGGACTGGAATTTATCATCGGATCCGCTCGCCGCTGCTCAATTGATATGTAGTTGATTTCAAACAACACCCCCCAGGCGCCCACAGGGAACATTTTTTAGATTTTACGCTTGGATATATCTGTTTAACTCGCCATTTACCAAAACAACGGCTGATGACAGCACAAACAAGTCACTCTGGGGAAAAAAAAAATGCGCACACATATACACACGCGCGCTCATGCTCCCCTAGATAGGGCTAAACCGTGAGATTTAAGGTTTTGCTGGGTTTATGGGGAGGGAAAAAGCAGAGACAGAGGTTGAGCTTTCGGTGTATTTTGCAGGGAAGTCGTGGATGAATTGTCCATTTGATTTTTAAGCCCACCTTGGAGCTCCCCAATTTGTGTTTCTCATTGGGGACCATCCCCTGGAGCAGATGTTGTGGCTGGTGGCTCTGGGAGGGGGTTGTGGGGTGAGGTGACCCCAGGGTGGGGGTTCAATGCAATGGGAGGTTTGCAAAACACAGCAAAGGGTGCACGTGGTGTCCCTTGCCTTGACAGCCATGTGTCCCAACATCATGGTCCAGCTCATTCCTGAAGTGGGAACTGGAGAGAGGAGTTGGGGTGCATCACTGGAGGGATGGAGAAGAAAAGTTGTTATTCCTGTATTTCAGTGCCACCGGAGATTCTAAACCAGCATCCTCATTGTATTAGGGATCCCAGTGCCTGGGTTAATAAGATGCTGCTACTTCCCATCTTGCAAGAGAACTTGTGAAATTCCCATAGATTAATTTTACTATGAAGTACAAGAAATCTCCTTTAACCGAGCCAGTTCATACAACAAGTTTCTGTTGCATTTACTCTCCAAGGGAGGAAAACCAATGCTAAACTTAAACTATTTCTTGCAATTTTTGCCTCTCTCTGAGCCCTCTGTGGTGCTTGGTGCTGTACAGACACACAGACTGGAGGTGACCCTGCTCCACAGACCTCACAGGGAACCAAAAAAAAAAAAAAAAAAAAAGGAATTTTAAGAAAAGTAGGTTTTTTGGAGGTGACAATGAAAGTTATGTTGTGCCACACCACAAAATACTCACAACAATTTATTACCTTCTTCAGGATGTTCATTAATCAATATTCAAAATAAATACCTTGAGAAAGTAAAGAACTGGTGTTAACTGTTGATGGCGTTTGGCTGCTCTACTGGGATAATTACAGAGCATGGAAGAACCTCTCCAGGGGCCACACATGAATTAAGCAACTGAGGTATTACTGCTGTTACGGGGCAGGCCTCCCCACTGATGTCCTGTTCTTGCACAACATCAACATGGACCAAACCCATGTCACCTGCGGAGAGAGGTTTTGGGGGTGTCCCTGGTAAGGGATGGTGTAAAGGCTGGATGTTCACCAGGAGTGAGGAGTGTTTGAGAGGAATCAGAGGTGATACAGAGTCGGAAGGAGCTGGGGTGGGAGGATGTGGGACCTGGTAGGGACAGATCAACCAGCTGTCCAACATGGACTCACCTATAGCACAAGAGCAGGTCCACCAAGCAGGTCAGCAGTGCTCGGCCACCGGACAGTCTGCCTGTTAGACATTTCCTAAGTGCAGTAAAATCAAAGATCACTAAACAAGAAACTTGTTTTTTTGAAAGACCACAGAATAAACACCAGAGCTCAAATCCACAGCCAGTATTTTGTCTGTATGCATTTATTTCCCACTCACTTCTGGTTTCCCCCATGACAGCAGTTGGCTTCAAGATGGCTCTGCCCATTTTCACCAGGACGTGAATTAGCCCCTTTTAGCTAGGCAGAAAATGGGTCTTCCTGATCCATGTAAAGGAACAGGTCATGCTGGATCAACTGCAAAAATCCTTTCAATAACCCAAACCAAGAATTGTTACGTGGCTCCTTACTACTGTTTGTAAATGACAGTAATTTCACCAAGCACTTTCTCACCCAAGACCTTTCCTCTGCACTCCTTGAAATGTATTTTGCAACATATTTTCTGATATATATAAAATCTCTCCCTTCATACTGAAAAGGATGAGAAAGGGAAATGCCAACGTATGCAGCACAAGAGCCCTCTACAACCGACGGCTGTGGAGGTAATTAGCATTCCCTTGCTCCACAAAGGCTTTCTAATACTAAAGACAACAAATCATTGCACAGGATCTGAAGGATTGTGGTTAGAGCTGCATAAAATGGTTTGGAATAAACATCATCCATGGCAAATATCATGTAACTTAATGAGCCAGACATGAGTTTTCAGTAGGAGAAGCAAAAAAGCCCCCTAAAGTATCAAGCTTAGAAATGCTGCCTTGGTTTTTACCTCCTTCAAAGTGATACATTTGTAAATTATGTTCGTTATAGGTTTTGTTGTGCTCTAAAATAAAGAAATTAATGGCTGGATTTGTGGCAACATGATCTATCCAGTATCTTGGGCTGGAGGTTGTCATATTTGCTGAAATTTTTTGTCGTCTGTGTCTGAAGACTGGGGAACTCTGGGTTGCTTTCCCCAGATAAGAGCACACAACATACCTACCTTAAACTCCCTCCTCAAAGGCATGGTAGGGTGAGGTGTCAGAACTTTGCTTCTGGGTTTAACTTTCAGAGCCCAGGTCCAATGCCAGCTCTCAGTCAACACAATAAAAAGCATACAATTTAGCATAAAAATGGATGAATGCCCTGCGAATTTACCCAGTAAATTGAGTAGCCAGTAAATAGATTTGTACTAGATGTAATTTTCAAGCTTTTATGTTGTCACGGTCTAACCTGATTTCTCAAGGAAGTCTCTGTTACCTTACTATCCATTTGTGTGTCTCCAAGTGTTTCCCTGACACATTATTTACTGTATTTCTTTGTTTCATCCAAAATTCTTCATATGATAGAAACCACCAAGATTGCCCAGTCTTTCCAAATTACATGAGCACAAGCAGGTTGAGAGTAGAGACCTCTGGAATATGGAAAGGCTAAAATTCATCTTTTAGAGGACCTCAAGAGAGCCAACATGAGAAACCTTACAAATCCCTCCAAGTACAGAAAACCTTTTAGCTGAGCTCGTTCCCTTTTAGATACCAAAGTTTCTCAATCACAGGACACAAATCCACAAACCACCACATTTCATCAGTTCTGGTGTCAATGAGATTGTTGCTGTTAATCACCTTCAGAAGACATAGGAGAAGAACAAATCAACTCTAACCAGAGAGATTTCAGATCTGAAGATGAGGAAAGCCCAGACTCACCAGTGATGAAGAAGCAGTTGTTATAGTTTCAAATATTCACTTTTAATGAGCTGAAAGCTTTGCGCTAAAATTATGATCCCCAAACCCAAGAAAAACACTTTGGACAATGCAAGGCAACCATCTGCAGACATGCAGTGCTAGAGCTTGCAAGCTGATGTGGGGCGTTGGGATACCTCTGTTACATCTCTTACTGGTGATGGAATACGAAAAGACCTTGCAGGTCATGTAGGCTCTTGCTTGTGTTCTCACTAACAACTTGAGTTGATTTTTTTTTTTGGCATCAGGCTCAAAAGGAAATTTAGCCCTTACCCAGGACAACCAAAATCTGATCTGAATGTGGGTCACCACATCATCACATTGATCCAAGTCTATTAACTGCTATCAGAGGATTGCTGGGATGTCCTGTACCATGATGCCCAGGCAGGAGCAGACTCTTGGGTCACCAGGTTTCACCCGTGGGATCATCAGAGTGGACATGGTTTAGTGGTGGACTTGTCAGTGCCAGGTTTACTGTTGGACTTGATCTTAAGGGTCTTTTCCAACCTAAATGATTTAATAACTTAACCAAATCCTTCAGTGCACGGTGTAACGCCTTTGCTACCAACACCAAGTGGGTCGTGGCTCAGATCACCTCTGTCCACTGACCCTGATCTGGAGTTAGGAGATAAAATGGCTTTTGTTACAAATTTCCCCTCTAAGGGAAGTAAATGGAAGCACAGCGCTATGTCAGCCGTAGCACGCTGGCAGCACGACTATTTTCACGGTGGCAAAATGCCTTTTTTTTTTCTTTCCTCCTGGATCACACAGTTCCTTTGACAAGGAAGGGTAAAGACCCTCCAGGGTTCTCAGAGAACATCAATATGTTTTGTATTTAATGTGCTGGCTCGGTTACAGCAAATTAAGGAGAGTGGGCCCGGTACAAGCTAATGCAGCCTGCCGTTCCTCACTCCCTAGCCGAGCGGTATACGCCGAAAATGATACTCCAGCGCGGAGAAATACTGCACATTACATCCCCCTGCAGAAACAGAGGAGACATTAGGCGAAGCCCTGACTCTTAATGGTACACATCAGGAAAACATCTGAGCTTGGGCCTTCAATCACAAACGCTGCAGGATTTAAAAATGAATAAACTTCACATTGTGATTCTCTTATTTATCCTTTATGCAAATGGTCCCTGGGAGGATGCATTATGCTCTCTGCATGGCACGGCACAGACCCACATTAAAGCGTGGAGGGCCACTCTTATGTAACGCGGCAATCCTCCCGGCCCCTTCATGCGGTTTGTGGTGCAAAGGGAAACACACACACAAAAACAACCTCAGCCCCCCAAACCTAGAAATGTATTCCCCATTGACTGATGAATATATCCCGATATTAAGCAAGGAAGCAGCATGGAAAAATCCCACTCCGTTTTCCTGGTTATAGATCTGTGACAGAAGGAGGTGGCAAGACTGGAAAAATCTCTTTGTAAATTAAAAATATATAAACAGGAGAAGCAAATAGTCTAAACCCCTATGTTTCCACAAGGGAGCTGAGAAGTTTGCTTAGACAAATACAACACATTAATTCACACGGCCACAACTCCTTAAAGCCAGCCCGTTAGCTAACCTTTCTGTTATTAGCTCCCTCTTCTCAATGGGATGGAGACACAATAGAGATGATCGACATTATTTTTCCTGGGCAATATCTCTTGCCCCCTTCAAGCTTTTCATTATTAGCACAAATCTTCTGCCGCGTCCTTGAACAAGCATTCGCAAGATGACTGGATGGCAGAGAAGCAAACAGCCCTCCACTTGAAAAAAAGGAATGGGAAGAGAGTTCAGGGACTTGGCCACAAAATTAACGGCTTCAAAAAGACACAGGGAAGACCTGTTAAGTGGAGCTCCAAGGGCAGACTACCAGGTGGGTCAAAACACCATAATCACAAATCCATCCTCTTTAACATTATCCAAGCAATTTCCTAACATGCCTTCTGCCTTCCCAGGCTACAGCAGAGAGAGTGAGGGGTCCCGGGTTTAAAGTTGTCGCTGTGCTATCTAATTATGGTTGGCAAATAACCCAGGCTGAACAAACCTGTTGTGTCAATGGGAATACACACCCGCTGTGACCTACGCCTCTGTGAGAGCTTCTGAATGCAGGACCTAATTCACAGAATCAAAGAATCACAGAATGGTTTGGGTTGGAAGGGACCTTACACACCATCAATTTCCAACCCCCTGCCATGGGCAGGGACACCTCCCACTAGCCCAGGTTGCTCAAAGCCTCATCCAGCCTGGCCTTGAACCCCTCCAGGGATGGGGCATCCACAGCTTCTCTGGGTGACCTGTTCAAAAGCTCTTATAGCAGGACGAGTGGTTTGTTTGTAAAAGTGTCTCTTTTCTTTAAGGATCCAGACTAAAAACATCACAGAATATTAACAGATCCAATCCAATAAACAAAAAATTATTTCTAATGTATCTCAGAAATACCTTTGTTTGGGGGCTGCATCCTCAGCTAGACAGACCCTTGGTCTGAGCCAGTACAACCACTCTTAGATTATGGAAATATTTTTAACCTAGGGAAATGAGGCTGATAACTTCTGAAGCTGTTAAATAGTTTCAACCAAATATGGCAAAAGGTTAACAACCACAAATAAAATATCAAATAAGTTATTGTAAATTTTCTGGAGAAAAAGAAAAAATGATAGCCAGCTAAAAATGAAGGGCACCAAATTGTGTCCTTGGAAGAAAGGCCCAAGATAAACTCAACCATATCATTAGACACAGAAGGAAAAAATTAGGAACACAGTTTTGGGAAAACAGGTGTCAGAAGTCCTGCTGCTCAGAAACCAGGATAAGTGCAACCCAAGAAATCACAAATAAAATTGGAAATTTTTCATCTAATGTTTCTAGCAACAGGGAGCCTACCACAGTTCAAGAGCTGCTCACAGACAATAGAAACACCAAAAATATTTGATTTTAAAGATAAAAATAAATAAATAAAGATGAGGGCTGGTTTCTGAAATTCACTGAAGGGCGAACAATCTTAAAAAGAAGTTTCATGACATTTGTAATTTTTGGATGCTACTCAGACATCTGAAGTGACTTAAATCAAAGCAGCGGGTAGCAGTGTGGCAATTCCCCAGCAAGGGCTGGGTTCCCTGGACTTGTGCTATACCATACACCTGCCCAGCATGATGTAAATTTTGGAAGCGCAAAGGAGTTGGAGTGGTTCCTCAGCCATGACAAATTTTGTGCTGCTCTTCTCGCTTAAAAGCGTTCCTAGGTTACAAGTTTCTCCAGTGTATTTGTGAATCAGAATTAGCTGCCGATGTGTTTTGTACTTTATAATTTAAAAAAAATCCAACTTGTCCTTATTTGTCACGCCTGGCTTCCTTAAATCACACCAGATGCTCAAAGTCTGCCTGAGCTCAAGGGGAGATGGATGAGCTCGTGGAAAGGAGGAAATTTGCACAGAGCAACCGTATTTAGCTCAGGTTGCACAAAAAATTAAAATTTTGGAGAGCTGGGAGAGAGTTCAGAGGAAGCATCACATAGAGTTAATTAGCCTCAAGATGTGTTGATATTTTAAAGACAAAAAGTGGACTCAAACCCACAGACCTGTGAGTTTCCATAGCTCTCTGCTGTGGTGGAAAGTGGTGCAGAAGACGACTGCATGTAGTAGACCAGCATCACCCATCTGTATCCAACAGATTTGCCTTCCCTCCACTGGTGGACATTTTTGCTTTATCCAGCTTTCTTGTGCAAAAATAACTGTTGGCTTTCCTTCATCGCAAGGTCTTACCTGCAACCAGTCTCCAAAACAAGAGACAAGCCATTTGCTGGTCTCCTGGAGCCAGCGTGGTGCTGCATTTTTGCTAGCAATGCTTTTAGTAGTCAAACATTACAGAGGTCTCTTCAGTAGGATTTGATTCTCATTTAAGAACAAGCCACTCTGGCAAATGGTCCTATTGACCCATCTGAGTGTTTCACTTACTCCGTCNAACAAGCCACTCTGGCAAATGGTCTGAGTGTTTCACTTACTCCGTTCTGCTTAGATAAAGTCCCAGAAATGTTCTGTGAAATAATACTTACATGGTAAATATTTAACAAAGGGAACGCCTCCGGCCTTCCGTGCTCTCTCCATATATTCAAGAAGCTTTATTTTGGGAATGGAAAGTCTGTTCTTCTGCCTCTCTGCTTTCTCCATTTCAAATTCCTGTTATGAACTAGCTTCTTCTTCTTATGGGACCATTAAGGATTTACTCTTGGAGACGGCTGAGTCAAAGCTGGTACGTAGCGGGCTGTAGATGTGAAGGCCAGTTGTGCAATTTAGCTAAATGGAGGCTCCACCTCTTCACAAATTGATTCCCAAATGGAGAAGCTGATGCTGCTACAGTAGAATCATCTCCCATCTCTTTTGTTTCATTTTAATAGAGTAAGAGTGAGACAGTGGTGCTGGATCAAAGTTTTCTTCAGACTTGATTCTGAAGTGGGGTTGTCACTCAGAGCTGAGATACGATAGTTGTGGGATATAACCAGAAACTCTGAACCCGAGCAAAGCACGTGCGTGGACAAGACACTGATTGGGAAATGTTTAGGAAGGTCATCCAGGAGTAGATACAGGCTGAGAGGAACCAGATGGGCTACAAAAATTCAAGGTATAAATATCAGTCTCATGTTGGTAAGATGCGCAAAGTAGGCAAGCGGCAATTCTCTCTACCTTAATGCAAAGGGTGTCAAGAAGTTCCCAAGCTCCAGAGCTGGCCTAAGGACATCTTATGGCCTCTCAACTTGTCATTATTAGGCATATGTTGATTTGTTCTAGGTTTCAGCTAATAATACAGCAAGAAGACATCAATGGGCCAAAGGAGTGAGTAAAACAGGAACTGCGAGGTTATTTTGTTCCGTTACCTGAAGGCTGTCTCCAAACAGCCTGAATTATGAGATAGGTCCTGAGCAAGCACTGAGTGACATCTCTTATCCTGGAAATCAATCTCCTTTTGCTTTGAGTCCCTACCAAGTAATTTCTCTACTTGTGGATAAGCTGCTAAGGACATAAAGCAGCATTAAAAAAAGCAGAGGGGTAGTTCGGGAGCACTCAGGAATCAGACATCTCCAGTCAAACACCAAGCTCTGACATTTGGACTGGTACTTTAATTTGGAGGGACCATTTGGACCACAAGCAGAGTCCTGACAGCCAGGAAGCGGCGCTACGCAGAATGCCTCATTCTCCAAAACCATTTATTCCTCCTCTTCCACCCACCATTAGCCAGAGGAGATAGGCTCCGTCTACGTGGTTGACTTGCTAAAGTACCTTTTGTGCCTAAACCTGCCGGTAGCAGTGATGGATGACTCATGAACAACTACAGACACACTGGCAGAGAGACCTGGTCCTCGAAGCAACCAGCATGCTGCTAAGACAAGGTGGATGCTCAGAGGAGCGTAGGATGCTCCAGCCACAGCAGCATCAACAAAACAGGATTATTGCCTAATCCCAGCTCCAAACAGCATTGTCCAGCCACAGCCCAAGCTCTCATTTATTTCAAGTTGTTTTAGGCAGGTTGTTGTCTTGGAAAGCTTTTAGATTCGATTTCTCCAGCCAGCTTGGCACTCTTATGGGAAACAGTGGGAGATCATTCCATGCATGGGAAAGTGTCTTTGCTCAGGGCAAAATGCGCTGGTTGGTGAAGCGAGCGGCATTGCCTTTGTGTCAGGATGATTTGAGGGCAATGTTGAAGCTTTAACAATGCAGAAAATAAATTCATATCTCTCTCTCTCTGTGCGTCTTCCTGTGCATACACACTTGTGAAAGGGGGAAACCGCCAATCTTGAAACCCAGAGGAGCAGGGGAGGTTTTCTACAAAACTTCTGTCCAGGTGGAGAAGCACAATAGCTCTAACCTTCAGAGATGAGGCAGAGAGAATAGAGGATCCCTGTACCAGAGGCAACCATGCACCAGTAGTTTTAACTGAAATGGATTTTTAAAAAAAAATAATCACACTTTTGTTGGCAGGAAGCAAAAATGCCCAGCCTGAATCCCTGCTCAGCAGGAACAGGGGAGGGAGGAGGGCAGCTGTCTGCAAACGACGCAAGGATAACGGCAGGACCAGCCCTCCCCATCCACCATGGGATCATCACTGGGCACTGTGGTCCCTTAGCTTGGTGGCTTGGTGAGGACCAGCCTTGGGGTGGTCAGCGAGGGCTCCACGAGATCTCCCCATGACTGCTTTCAGGAGACTAAAATGTTTTCCTAAACTTTTAGGAAACGTCATTTCTTCATCCACAGCCTCAGCATCACCAGGAAGATGCTGAGGACCAGGATGCAGCCTGCAGTCATTTTGTGGGTGATAGAAATGGGATCAAACCCTTGCTGGTGAGTTTTAGTGGCCAAAACAGGACCAGAAAGCAGAGTATGGACCTCAATCTCCTGTTAGAAGACTAGGGAGGGAAGAGGGCACTGGTGCGGACACAAGCCATACCACACCACTTGCCCTCCACGCTGGAGAGTAGGTCTGGTCCACTTTCCTTACTGTTAAAGACACGGCCACAAATCTCAGTGATGCTGAAATGATTTACACCCTCTGTCTATGCAGCCTCTAGCCCTGGGATAGAGGTAGAATCTACCAAGGTACATGGTCAAGTTTTCCTTCCTTCCTTCTTTTATATTTTTTTTTTAAACCCAAAGTGAATATCCTCTATAATGATTTATTTTCTATTTTCTTTTTAATATCCTAGTTGAGTGGTATGGGGAGACACAGGGGGAGGGGGGGTGCCTGTATTTTTCCTTCAGCATGAGCTCCTAATTCCCATCCATGCTAATGGGACTGGCATGCATGCATCAAGGGGAGAAGAGACCCCCGAGGGTTCACAAAATATGCAGATGACTGGTTTTTAATGAATGCAAAATGTAAAACAAAAGAAGTATCACAGTCAAGCTGCTCATGCATAATAAAGTCACAGCAAAAAGGGAGCAAACAAATAGAAAAATTCTTCTTGGCTATAACCATCCTTAATATGCAATGGACAATTGGGAACAGCAGGCCTTCTGAAGCCCACAGCATCAAATAGCAAGTACATTTTGGCAACATGAAGCCATCTATGGCAGCATTTCTCAAGCTCCGTCCCACCAATTTATGGGAAAAATATTCAGGCCTCTCCCAATGTGCATTTTTGAGGGAAATGCGGAGGTCTCCCTGAGGAGGCTGGAGAGGTCTGGCAGGATATTATAGCAGGATGGTGGAGTCAAAGCTTGCGGAGAAGGGCCAATGCTCATTCCTCCTTATTTTGGGACAGGTTTTGCCAGGATTTCAGTGAGGCAGAAGAGTCACAGCGAGGGGCAGGATGAAGCAAGGGAGTAGTCCCACCAAACTCAACGCAATTTTTCTCATTTGCTAATTTGATGACATTCTGAGCAGCAAACTTCATTAGACATAATTTGAGAAGTCTAACATGGGAAGCTACTCAGAAAAATGTTGTCCTCTATTGGTACAACCCCAGATGCAAAGTCATAGAATCACAGAATGGTTTGGGTTGGAAGGGACCTTAAAGACCATTGAGTTCCAACCCCCTGCCATGGGCAGGGACACCTCCCACTAGCCCAGGTTGCTCAAAGCCTCATCCAAGTCTTATTCAACCTGAACCCAGCTGGGACAAGTCACTCTTTGTTCTGCTTATAGCACCTACATCTAAGCATGGGAGCATCCTAGTCTCTGGGTTTAGCTTTGGCTTGTTAGACAGATGTTAATTTTTTTAATCCGGTTACTGACGCAGATATGACTGGTAGAGGTTCGATACATGTCCAGGTCTGCTCGGATCTTTGCCTTACCCATAACTTAAAGGGGTGCATGGCTGCCCAAAAAAACCCTTTTTCTCAAGAACTTCTTAGGGAGCATCAAATGCTCAGGTGGAGGGTAGCATGACCAAACCCCTTCACAGTAATAGTACTTGTCACGTAGTGAAAATATTAGTGGAAACACAAAGGAAGACATTTCATACCAAAATAAAGTACTGGAGAGCTGTACTTAGCAAAACTCAAAATAAAAAATGAAACCTTAAAATAAAACCCCTAGTAAAACAATTTTCAGCTCTTTGAAAAATCAGAGAAATTATGATATCTGTGCTCTGTAGCAGGCAACTAGGGGAGAGATTAAAGAGAACACATGTATAAATGTCATTAGCATGCTAGCAGTGATATAAAAAAACCCTCCAACTTTTAAAATAAATGAGCTGCTGCAAAATAAACTACCTTACGACAAAATGTACGTAGGGGATATACAAAGTAAATTAAAAAACAGATTAAAGCAACATCTGTATATTAACATCGTCATAAAACAACATAGTAGTAATAGAAGTGGCATGCAAAGGTATTATAAAATTATAATCTATCCAAGATGTTATGTCATCTTAATGAAACTGTACAGCCAATACATCTCGAGTATTACTCCTTTATGGTTCAAAAATAACCTTTTTTGCAACTATGCACAAATAGGCCAACCTCAGTCTTGGTGCAAGGGGCACACCTGCTTGCAGGTTTGCACAAGTGATACCCGATGGTCAGTACAGCCCACTACTCCGGTGATTTGCCTTTGATGCACTTTTTTTGCCTTTAAAAACCCCATTTTGCCCTTTTCTTATGCTTTCAATTTGTGAGACAGAGATTGAAAGCATCTATTTTTCTCTGAGTTTGCATCAGGACTTGCCTGTGAGTGGAATGGGGCAGGGTTTCCGTCTCTTGTCAGAAATGGTTTTTCCACCATTTCATGTTTGATGAGGCTTTGAGCAACCTGGTCTAGTGGAAGGTGTCCCTGCTCATGGCAGGGGGGTTGGAACTAGATGGTGTTTAAGGTCCCTTCCAACCCAAACTATTCTGTGATTCTATGATTCTGTGTTCTGACATACCCTCCCACTGATGTCATTGACCAGAAGATTTGTCTCTATTGGCAAAAACCCATGACACACAGCCATTTCTGTCCCTTTCCTTGCACTTTCTATCCCTTTCCTGCAGAGCGTGACTCAGTCTTCCCAAGCCCAGCATTGCCCTGAAGTCTTGAGTCTTTCACCAGGTGCCTAACAATAATGGGATTTATTGGTATAGGTTTATGAATACACCTAAAAACCTTGTCTTTCCCATTTGCTTAACACTTATCACCAGTTTAAAGCCACCTACAAGTTGCCATGAGAGAGTTGTGGTCACTTACTACTTGTTTCTGTTATTTACGAGTTGAGGCATTGAAACAGAAGTTTATCTTAGTTCAAAAAAGCCCAGAAAAAATTACAGAAGAAAAAATACACTGAGATCTACTGAACACGAAGTCTAAACCTGCAGCAAGGGTTGTCCCAGAGCCAAAGGGTTTTGGAGAATGGGACAGTATCCTCGGGAGGAATCGCTGTGTGCTCACCACGTTCCTGTATCCTCCCTGCAAGGCACTGAGTCTTGGTCACTGTTGGACACTAGTCTGGATTAATTTTTAGTCTGTGCTTTTTTGTTCTTGTGCTACACCCTTACAAGCAGCACAGTTAGACAGCAAAACACGCTCGTTCTGCACTTGCAACTTTCCATTAATTTTCCATTACGCAACACTATGGCAGTAGAAGGCTAAAAAGGTCTCACTGGATTAGGACTAAAATCTCGTAGATATTATTAGAATCACATAGCACAAGAGTCTACATTTGCTGATATCTTTAATGACTTATGCAGCAAGGCTAATGCCAGAAGAATTGTGCAATATATACCATAATTGCTGAAACAACTGTGCAAAGACAATCAGAAAGAGAAGAGCCTGCCTGTGTGATACGAGGATGGAAAATCCCAATACCATGTGCCTACTAGTCTTTATGTGCCTTGTTTCCTTTCCAGGTGCCTTCTCTCTTGCTGGCTGGGGGGACTGAGCAAAAAAGACGGCACAGCAGTAGGTGGGAGCAAGGGGTTGTGTATCTAGTGGAAATATGCATCTGCATGGGTCTCACTTGAAAATGTTCCCTATAAAAGTGGATAGCGGTGAGAGAAGTGCTATGTCTTTGAGGAAATGTGGTTTGGTTACACTTAGAATCATAGAATCACAGAATGGTTTGGGTTGGAAGGGACCTTAAAGATCATTGAGTTCCACCCCTCTGCCATGGGCAGGGACACCTCCCACTAGCCCAGGCTGCTCAAAGCCTCAAAAGCCACTTGTTGCTCCTCCTGAGCTGCCTTTGGCTCAGCAACCAGCTGGAGCACCTGGGGAGGACATGGGAGAGATGTGGAGGGCCACCAGTCTCATGGGGCTGTCCAAAAGCTGTGAGTGATGGGGCAGGGTTCGTGTCCAGCTCATGCACTGGGTTTAGCTGCTGCTAACATTGCGACAGCATATTGAACCCACCTGGATGCCATGGCTGCAAACCTCGATGAGGAGTGGAGAGGTGTCAATCCGTATTGACAATGGGGAGATTTGAGTCCAGGATGTCTCCTATTTACTAACAGGGTGGTGGTGAGTAAACCTTGCAGATGGCTATAACTAGGCTCACCTCCCTTCTGCCCTAAAGTAGTGCCTGCAAAAAATAAAGAAGCATATTTCCAAAACCTCAACAGTGGGACAGTTGTTAAGACCAGGCAAGAGAAATTCAGAGAAACCACCTCTCACAAACGCAAACCCAAGATCACAACAGCAGCCGGTGGTGGGCTCAGCCCCTCCAACATCTCCTGCCTCTGCAAAGATGTGCAGGGCCAGACAGGGGGTCGGAACTAGATGGTCTTCAAGGTTCCTTCCAACCCAAACCATTCTGTGATTCTCTGATTCTATTTTTTTAGTATCTCCCTGCTGATCCAAGGATGTACTGAGAGCTCACCCAGACCAGCTCCAGCTTTAATTGCCATACCCTGCTCCTACTCCATCCACCATGGACTTTGTGATGGTCTCTGAAGCAGATCTGTCTCTGCTGGTCTCTCTGACTTGTTGGTGTTTTGGTTGGTTTTGGTTTTCTTTTTTTCTTTTTCTTTTTTTTTTTTTTTTAAATGCAGTACCTCAAGTGAAATGCAGAAGTTTTAATAATTTGGTGGATTTCACTGCAATGGAAAGAAACCAAAAGAAGGAGGGGTAAAAATAGGAACATTCGCAGCTTGTGGCAAGGGAAATGAAAATATTTAATAAGCAAAAATACTACATGAGCAAGGAGGGCTCCCCCAGCCCCCCGCTTTCTTCCTTGGCAGAAATTAAACAACTTTTACACACCACGTAGTCTTCAGTACAGTATGCTAATGATGTCCCCGATGCCCTCTTCATCTGATCAAACTTAATTGTCTGTGTCAGGCTGCCAATTAACAAAAGGATCTCCTAGAGTACCAACTTCCAGAGCTACCTTAAAGGTTAATTGAATCATGTAAGCCCAATGCTCTGGCGGACGCAACTTCAGGATCCTATTCTAACCAGGGGTCTGTAGGGGTAACAAATAAAGGAAAAGTTTAATTGCTAAAGCAGCCAAATCTAACAGTCGCATTAGGAAAGAAATGATCTTTCACGGCTCTCCCTCCCTCACTATTTTTCTTTTTTTTTGGTTTTTTTTTGTTTTTTTTCCAAAGCTTTGAAATAATCTCGGGTTTTTTAGAGACATGAAGCAGTTTCTAGATTTCACTAGTGGGAGTAAATAGGAAGAACCAAATTTTGCTCTTGGATGCACACGCAAACTGGGTCAAAGATACACCCAGGTAAATCAAAAATTTATTCTTTTATTCACACACTATTTTCTGAAATGTTCCCCTACCAAATGTAAAGCAGCAGTGGGCACAGGGTCACAGCACAAGGGCCATGCGGATATGGAAGCAGGAAGCACTGCTGTCTCTCAAGGTGTCAAAAGCCAGCTAAACAATATCTGTGTTTCCTCTCCTTCTGCCTCATTTTCCAAGATACTTGTTATTACCTGTTTCTGACGGTTTCCCACTTTTTTTATAAACATATTTTTAAAGTGCCTGTCTTGAAACGAAAGATTTATGTCTGAACTGGAAACCAGTGCTCATAAAAAGTATTAAAAAAAATGTATGATGAGTAAGTTATAGCCTGGGTTGAGAGTAAGGACCCCAAAGTCACAGGCTGGAGCTAGAGTCTCCTGTTCTTTTAGGAACATCTACTTTTGGGGGGAATGCTGCCATGTTTGGACCAAGTGTGGCATCACCCCTATTTGCCTTGGAACCCCAGAGCTGGGGCATCATGTCTTATTTGTCCTGTCCAAAAACCATTACAGAGCTCTTTTTGGGCCTCAAAGTGCACAAAACCACAAGGAAGGAGATCCTAATACTTTAGTGGGTCAGTTACAAAAAAGTAATAAAAAAAAATTGAAACAGACTGACAAAGCATGGTCAAACTGCAGCACCAACAATGAGACAACCGGGAGGTTGGCCAAGGGGATACCTAAGCTGGATGTAATTTTAAGTTAACTTCACATGTTAGCAGTCTGAGGACCAAGCAGAAAAAGACATCGGTAAAGCGTTAAGAAATAATAAGATTAAAAATGTTGAATAAAAATCAAAAATACCTTGCCAGTAGGATTTGATGAAGGCATCCAATGACAGAGCTTCCACCCGTCTTCACCCCAGAAGTGCAGGAAAGTGGCTTGTACCCTTTTTCCATAGCTGAAAAACCAAGGTTCAGAAGATGGCAGCACCAGGAACAGCAGAGCTGTGATGGGACAGGGCTGGGGACCCGTGACCCTGTCCGCCATCCCTCCACCCACGTCACACCAGGAGCAGGTTTCACCACTTCTCATGGGGTGACCTGGGAAGGAACGTAAGGATGCTCATGGCCCACGCTACCCAAGAGCGAGGAGGAGTTTCCCAAAACACTGGGACAATTCCTCTGTTTCCTAAAAAATAAAGAAATGCATGCTCAGGCAGAGCAGACAAAATACCACAGTTGAGAGATTAGGAATGAATTTTAAACAGTAGAATGTAGGGGAAAAAGGACTGTTGAGCTAACAGAGCTAACCCATGGATTATATGATCTCGGAGATATTTATCCAGAAATTTTTCCCACACTTCTTGTCTTTGCAATTTGAACTCTCCATCCATTTTTTTTTGTTTAAATACATATCACTTTAATAGCCTAGTGCTTGGAAAAAAGATTCCCTTGCTTAAATTATGCTTTTCAGGGTAATGCTGCCTTTTTCCTCTCAAAAAAAAAAAAAAAATTAAAAATCGCCTCATTCCTCTTTTCTTTTTCTCCTGTTTTGTCTTTTCCAAGGGTACTCCGGCAGCTCTTACTCTGCCTTCCAAGAGCTCTCTCCCCTCCCAGAGCTGTGCCTCGTGACAATGTCGGTGGTTTGCACTTAACTGACATTGTCTGCGTGTGAGCAAAGAGAAGGAGACGCAACTGCCCCTCTAACAAACTCCTCCGAACTGACCTATTACCAACGTCGGAGGGCCTGCTGTATCGCCGGCAGGCGCAGTAATTAATTTCCATGCATATCATTGCCAGGATCGCTTACCGATGCGGGGAAGGGAGATCAGAGATGTCACACCATAAATTGAGTCGGAGCCTTCACCTCTGTGTTCCGCGTGCAATTCTACACGCGCTTGACAAAGTAACAAACAAGGGAGGGGGGAAAAAAAAAGAAGGCAGCAGTTCCCCAGGGTGATGGACGGGGGGAATTGGCCCAATAAATTGTTCCCTGTAAAAAGCAATGTTTTCCTCATTAAAAGACAGTGAATTCTCTATTGCTTTTCATTAGCTGTGGCCTTGCTAGACGTGAGGTTTAATTGGCAGTGTGTTTACAGGACGCCGGCCCCAGAGGTGAAGGAGACAAAGAGGCTGAAAAGAGATTCTTATTTATTAGAGGAGAGGTGACAGGCAGCCGCTTAATAAGTTTTTGTGTGGGTCCTGGAAGAAGTTGCACTGTGAAGAATGGCTGCGCAGGTGTAACCCCTTCTGTGCCATCGCTTTGGCTGTTTTTACTGTCAGAATGTAAAGATTCCGTCCTTCCCCTTCTTACAAAGATATAAAATAAATAACAAATTAATAGTAATATTACATAGTAATAGTAAGAAGAATAAGAAGAATACTACTAATAAGAATAAAAGGAATACTAATAACAAGAAGAATATGAGGAAGAATACGAAGAATAGGAAGAAGAATACGAAGAAGACAACGAAGACGATGACGAAGAAGACAAGACAACAAAGAAGATGAAGAAGACAACGAAGAAAACAAAGATGAAGAGTACGATGAAGAAGACAAAGACAAAGAAGAAGAAGACAAAGACGACGAAGACAAAGACGATGAAGACAATAAAGACAACAAAACTTGCATTGGTTTCACAGGCCCTGGCTGACCACTCTGCTCTCAAATTCATTTGAAATATCGAAGCGTCCTCCCTCTGCTTGGTGTTTGTAAAAGAGGATGGACTGGGATTATCCTGCTGCTTCTTATTCACCTGAGGGTATGGGTGCAGGCTCCGTCCCTCCACACCCAGGTAAAGTAGGAAAAGCCCAGGGAAGCAGAAAAATATCCTCTATTGGCAGCTGAATCTGCAAAACCCCCCTCAGCATCCAGCAGTGGCATAAAACCAGCAATATTAAAAAAAAAAAGAAAATTATGTATAGGAGTGCAAGGATTAAATTAACTCAAACAAAAGTGAGGTGCTTTCTAAGAGAAGAGAGGTGCAAAGAGGAGAGAAGAGGCTCTCCCCGCTAATATCCAGCAGAACTGTTTTTAGCTACAGATCTGAGCCATTCATGGACAAAAAAGGCTATGACTTGTCAAGCAATGTTCTCTGTGACACTTTTCCCACCAAAAAGGTACAACCATCCTTGAACTTTATACACCCAGTGCAAAAAACCCACCTCTTTGGCAAATTCCAATTGTCTGCCTGCCTAAAAAATACAATATTGGAATTTTGTAGTGACTAAACACATGACAAAGAAAAAAAAATAAATTGAAGTGCCAACATATCCTTGAAAAAAACAGAAGATTAAAGCATCTTTCTGTCTAAAGGAGGTTGAATGTTACAATTCATCCCAATTTGGCAATCAGGTAACAAATGGAGGGGGCTCAGTTTTTGGGTGCTAACCCAAGGTTGGAGATGCTTTGTGTAACTTAGGGAAAAAAAATGAAAACTGCAAATAACAGCTCCAACCAATATTGCAAATCAATGCTCCAATATTTAGCCCTATTTTATGTTTGTCTCTAATCAAGATATTTAAGAGCAATACGGTCATCCTGGCCCTCCACAGCTTGTTGTGCTTACAAGAAATACTGGTGAAGTGGGAGCCTTAAAGTTAAGTAGCATGGAGTGTCCAGTAATTAATTTGATTTTTACATCCTTTCTTTATTTAATACAACTTCAAAACTAACGTTACAAGCTGGAAATGAGCAGCGTAGCATGAAAACACACTGGCCAGGTTCCAAGCAAGGCAAGGATTAGCATAATGTTAAATGTTGAGGATTGTCCTCAACATTTGGAGGGGGGCATCTCATGGAGGGAGAGACCATACATGTGCCTATCACGGTACACCAAGAGATCAAAGCACAGTGCCGTGCAAAAAGACCATTTTTGGTCTCCAATCCCAACAGAAGAGAGAGGAGGGAAGGAAGAAAAGATCAAAGGTTTGAACAGAGCTTGGGAGGGGACTGGTGTTGGGATGGGAAGGTTGGAGCACCAAGTCTGGGTTCTGCTCTGGGGACCATCGCACCTGTGCTTTACTTTTCAAGATTCATGTTGCATTTGTTCCTCCACAGGTTGCTGGGATGGTCCCATTCCCCAGCATCAAACTGTTTAAATTACATTTGAAGGGGATTCCTATAGGAGCCTGTCATGGTTTATAAAACCATGGGGACAGTTTTTTCTAAATACCTGGTGGGCTGAGGCAGAGAAAGGAAGGGTCTCACTTGCCATTTAGTGTCACGGGCAAGAAACCGACACGACTTGGGAAGAACAAGAAAACAACTGAATTTTATTAACTATTTATTTATTAGCTATAACAACAAGAAGCAAGATATTGAAAGAGAAAAACCACATCTTAGAAAGGCACTTCTCCCCACCCCTCCCTTCTTCCCAAAGCCCAAAGGCTTTGTTCTGAACCTTCTCCAGCTCCCAGCGGCTTTGCAGGGGGGGCAGGGAGTGGGGATTGCAGTCAGTCCACTGCTCTTTCCTCCTCACAGGCTTTCCTGGCTGCCATGTGGAGTCCCTTTTTTGTGTTGAGGGTCCTTCTCTAGAACTTCTCCAGCATGAGTCGTTTTCCAAATGGGGCTACAGTCCCCTGACAACTGCTCAGCTCCGGCCTGGGGCTTCTAGTTCCAGCGTGGGGTCCTCCACGGCTGTATCTTTTCTTCACCACATGGCAGGGGGAATGCTGAGAGTGTTCCCTTTCATGGTTCTGACTCAGTGTCTGCATGGCCGTCTCCTTCAGCATCTTCCTTCTCTCTCCACCTTCATCGGCTCCTGGGAAAAAAAGGGCTCCCGGGCGAGCCATGGCAGAGGCTTGGGCTACAGCAGGTCGGTTTGCAGAAGCCGAGCAGGTGGCTGGACAGCTGGACTGGCCCGCCCGAGCTGATCCCTACCCAGGGCCATGCCAACCCCATTGTTCTGTGCCTGCTCTTAAATATGTCATTTGTGGAGGCGCCGATTGGCTCAGCCCTGGCCTGGGGTGGGTCCAGCCTGAGCTGGGACAATTCAATCAGTTCCTTATAGAAGCTATGTGATAGTGGTGCCCCTTCCTCCATTTCCTCCCCTCCTCGGTTACCAAACGCTTGGGGGCCGGTGGGGGGGAAGGGGGCGAATCATCACTTAGAAAGGAGCCACCACTGTAACCCCAAACTGGAAGCTGGGGGAACTCTTAGCAGTTGCTTAAGGAGCCATTACAGCCCTCCCTGCTACCAGACAAACCCCCCCACACAAAACCATAACAGAGCTGCGATGAAGTGTTTCCTCCTCTAATCCCTGTATTCACAGCTTTTCCCTTTGCTCCGTCTATCACATTCAGGTGAGCTGACCCAACAGCAGATAATTCTCATCATCTTGCACTTGTTTTGGCAGCACAGCTTTTTCATGTCAAAGTTTGGGAGCTCAGGGCCTGATTTTCCATGGAGCTATGTCAAAAATTCCAGAAAATCTGGACCTTCAGAATAATTTTAAATCCATAGAAATTCAGGCTAAATAGCAGCCAAATATTTCTTGCCTTCATGCTTTTCTGTATCAACCTACATCCCTGTTCCTTAGATAATCTGTGAAACTCCACCATCATTTAAGAATATCTAGATAAAGTCCTGCAACGGTCAAGGAAATTAATTCTTCACTGAGCTCAGTGGGTTGGCCACCATCTCCCCGAGCTCAAACCACATCTTCCATAAACTTTCTCACCACAAAAGATGGGGAGACCAAGTGATGAGAAAACTCATTCTGGGTCACAGCAGAAAATAGGCAAAAATTGGAGCTGTTCTATCTGGGTAAAGCAGCCTAAGGAAAGCTGACAAAATCATGTAACATCAGCAGTGATTAGCAGATTGGATGGAGCAAACCCAAACATTTCAGATGACCCAAGAAAGCCATGAGAGCTCATACTCACGTGCAGGCTGAGGAGCTGGAGGACTTACGGATGCCCATGCTCAAGCTTCCACCCCAACACAGTAGGAGACAAATATTTCTGCAAGAAAAGCAGGAGTTACAACAATAATATAAGATTTTAGCAATTCATCCTAGAGTTTGTGTTGGGGTGTTTTTGGGGTATAGTCTTCTCAATTTCTTACCAGATGTCAATATCTTCCAGGCAGGATCTAACCACAGAATGGTTTGGGTGGGAAAGGACCTTAAAGCTCATCCAGTTCCACCCCCTGCCATGGGCAGGGACACCTCCCACCAGCCCAGGTTGCTCAAAGCCTCATCCAGCCTGGCCTTGAACCCCTCCAGGGATGGGGCATCCACAGCTTCTCTGGGCAACCTGTGCCAGTGTCTCACCACCCGCACAGTGAAAAATTTCTTCCTAATATGTAATACAAACTCCTTGATGCCTATTTAGAAAAGGTCATTTGTTCTCCAGAACTTCATGCTGATTTTAGGTTTGACCTAATGGAACAATAGCGGGGAGCAGGATAGCTCCTAGAGCTCCAGTTGAAACCCCTTTACTGGTGCTTTTGCAAAAAGCTGACACCTGGGCAGACCCTCCGAGCACCTTTCCAGCAAAACGTGGCTCCACAGCACACCCAGACATCATCTCCCAGGGTTGCACTCAGCCTGAACGAACGTAACCAAAGTCCATCAGCATCACAGAGATCCTCCACTGCCCCTGTTATTCCCATTTATTCACAGGATGCTCTTTAATTGAATTAGGAGCAAAGCAAAGGTATTGCTACCTGTCACTGGCTATTTTAAATTTTATTTTTTTTTAAACCAAGAGAGAAAACTGTCTGAGCTCTTTTGTGTTTTGGGGTGTCTTCTTTGTTTGGTATTTTTTTTAATTCTGGTTTTGTTTGGTTGGTTGGTTTTATTTTTTTTCTGTCTTTGCATACATCCATTAATATGTAAGGACTTCTTTTTTTTTCTTTTTTTAAAGCAAAACTTTTAGCACAACAAGAACTAGGGTGGCTCTACACTGCCACCAGTAATGAAAGTTTGGCTTGCCAGCCTGGAAGGAGCTTTAACCCCTTGGTGACACCTTGCCTTTTAATTCCCTTTGAATAGGCCTGATACAGTTTTGATGGAAAACGCACTCGGCGCATGGTTCAGAAGGCTACAGAATTGAGAGCTATTAAATACTAAAAAGACAAGGTGAGAAACAATTTGCAAAATCTCCTCTTTTTATAGACTGCAGCTATTGAGAAAAATTGAGTAAATTCCCCAGCTACCAAGACTGCAGTCTGTTTCAAGATTCCATCAATTTTTTACGGTACAATCAATATTTATGAATCCCCAAAGAAATGTTGCAAAGAGAAACATGGTGAGACATTTTCCATGCAGTTGCAAAGATGCAACACGGGGACCTAAATAACTTTTAAAATAATCTCAATGACAATCAAAGTGCCTTACATAGCCAATATGGTTTAATGTCAGTGTTTATATTAGATCTCTTCTAAAGAATAGATGGAGAAGGGAAAAAAAAAGGGGGGGGCGAAAAAGTAAAGGGAAATGTTTGCAGTTTAATCTCTCCTAAAGAAGACATTTTGCTATAATAAGTATTCTGTAATTTGGTGCTTAAAAATTCAAAGGAAGGATTATATTGAAAGTTCTTTGATTTTTTTTATGCATTAGAAATATTCACCATCATGCAAGCGATGGATTTTTCAGTTAGCTGTAAAAAAAAAAAAAGATTTCTATAAAAACTAGGCAAACAAATACACGTTCCTTTAATGGCTACTTTAGGTTTAATATCTAAACTTATTTAAATAACTCTGAACCCTCCTGCTGAGAAATATTGAAAGTAATGGATTCCTTTGTGTGTAATCTCCATTTACATGTAGAGTTTAATTTCCCTCTGGGCTGAACCTGTGTAAAACTTGCCTTGAAATGTCCCTCTGTAAAAACACAATGTTTAGGGGGGCTGCCTTTTATTTTATTTAAAATTTATTTTGCGCATTAAAAAAAAAAAAAGAAGCAAATAGCCAACTTGCCTCCGAGCTGCCAAAATGGTGACCGCGGAGGATGAAGCTGAAAAGAAATCTGTAATGATGGGAAAGGTCAATCTGCACCCTAGCTGCCCCAAAGTCCACCCAAAAGCAAGCTCAGCCCCACACCAGTGAGGCAGCTCTCTTGCCATGACTTTTCTCCAAGAAACTCAACTGGAGTTTGCTTTTTGTGTGGAGCCATCATAAATTTTAAGTTTTTCCCTTGACATTTGGGTAACCTTGAACTCCTGCCCTCATTTCAGTCCTGTCCCACCTGGCACTGTGCAAATTTTATCTCCAAATGGTTCATCATGCACATTTTTATTTGTTCACCATGGTATTTCATTTTATTATTTTATTTCATTTTAATTTTATTTCATTTTATTTTATTTCATTTCATTTTATTTCATTTTAGTTTTTTCAATTTTTTAAATTTTTTTTTTAAACTCAGAGGAGGCAACGCTTGGAGAGATCCCTGTTACCAAACCATTAACTCAAAACATTTAATTACCTAAACCAAAGTCTTTGCTTCAATGCTAATATTATTTTTTTTTTTAATGAGGACTAAAGGAATAAGGAAATCTGATGAGTTTGCAAAACACTTCCAGGGAGCCTTATTTCCCCAAATTAATCAAGCAAGTTGCAGTCCCAGCTACTTATAAGTCTAGTTAAGTGCTGCTCCCCTGTGAGGTGACTTTTTAGTTCCTCCCCTCCCACATTTACTGAGGTGTCTCAGTAATTCAGCTTCTTACCTAGATATCTCATCCAGGGGAATCTTGATGGGAAGATCTGATATCTGATCTGTTTCTATATTTAATGGCATATTTCATCTTGGGGGGAATATTTTATTGAACCGTGTCCCCTGAACTGTGGTTTTGGTTTTTTTTTTTACAGAGAGCTGTGTCCAAAATAGACATATTTTAAAACATGTTTTTTTCTGGAAAAATAGAAAAAAACCAAATTCCACTCTTCTTCTAGGAGGATTAAGGAGGATTTGCCACAGGGAGAGGGTGGGGCAGCAGGAAAAAAGGGTTTGTCCTTGGAAAACTTCTGAATGTTACTTACTTTAAAAAAAAAAAAAATCTCTGAAATTAAGGTATCTGAGGATGAGGATGATGATGGGAAACATCCACAGCAGGTGACCCATGGGTGCTGCATCATGATGGAGATGGGGACACCCTGGCCATGTGCACCTTCTTCTGTTAAACACCAGAATGAGTTAAACGACCAAAAGCTCTTAAATCCCACGTAGCTCTCCAGTTTATAATTTATTTTTTTTAAGGCGCTGCCCCTGTTGGGACAAAAAAAAAAAAATAATGTAGCAAACTAGTTTTGTGACAGAAATCCCCCTATCCACACAGGCACAACCTGGCCAATGTTTAATGAGTTTACAACGTTATGTGTCTCTTTATCCTTTACTCCATTCAATCAACAAAATTTCAAACAAACAAACAAACAAAATAAAGATGAAACAACAACAACAAAAAACCCAATGCCCCCAATTTGTGTTTTGTTTGACTGCGAGTAATATTCATGTCTGCATGAGGATGGCATGTAATTAACATGTCATAATCAAAATGACTAAGTTTGACACATTATAATCACTGCATGGAGATTATAGCATAGCCACGGGCGATCCGCGCAGCCTATCTTAATATCATTTGCATAATGAAAGCATGGTGGCAGTAATAGCTTTTTTCTCTTGTTATCATAATTTCACCCAGGGCTGCAAAGGGCTTTGGTACTGTCAGATGTTGCCTGTTAAAAGTCATTGCGAGTTGAAGACTCCCGTCCAAGTGACCAAAGTATTTCCACATGAACAATCGCCACGTGGCTGCATGAAAATACAACGAGATTTTTTTTTCCCCTCTGATTTCCCAGAAAATCATAGAATCATAAAACAGTTTGCGTTGGAAGGGACCTTAAAGATCATCGAGTTCCAACCCCCCTGCCATGGGCAGGGACACCTCCCACTAGCCCAGGTTGCTCAAAGCCTCATCCAGCCTGGCCTTGAACCCCTCCAGGGATGGGGCATCCACAGCATCTCTGGGCAACCTGGGCCACTGCCTCACCAACCGCACAGTGAAAAATTCTTTCATTTTGGGGTCCCAATGGAGGACTATGGAGTGTTCCTAGGTGGTGATGCTCCAGCCTGGCCCCAGCACCTCCACAGAGGATGCTAGCGACGATGGCCCGCTCTCACCCAATTGCTTGGAGCAGAGGGACCACATCCAAGCAGGTCGTCTGTCTCAGGCCACCAACCATGGCTCTCCAAAGCGGTGCCAGGCTGGAAGGTGATCATTCACCCTGAAAGGAGAATGGCACATGCTCTGGTGACCTGTATCCAAGTGTTGTAGTTTTTACACAACATCGTTTNCACAGGTTGACACTGCTCACCACCTAATGACCAAGGCTCAGACTGTTACCAGCCAACAATCCCAGAGGAGGGAGAGTCCTGAAACCATAATCCTGGAACAGAGATAAGAGCCTGAGTGTCCGAGAGACCGAGACAACCCTGAGAGGGGGGTGACCCAGAAGAAGACAACCCAGAGCAAGAGAGAGCCCTTCCGGACAGAGCCTCACCTCTACCCTGGCCATGCAGGGCATGGGATGGAACAGACCCTTGGCCAGTTTGGGTCTCAGTCCTAAACCTGAGGTCGAATCCTGGGCTGGTCACTGGGGCTGTGCTCCCTCCCAGCTTCTCCTGCCCCTGCAGACACTGTATCACGGGTGCATTTGAGCTGGACCTCAATCTGGATACAAACATTGTGCTTCCAGTTGTACCTTTGCTCTAAATAACGTTTGTCGAGTTCGGTATTTTTTCAGCAGTTCACTAGTACTACTAATTCCGTATTTTGTAACTCCTAATATCAGGTTTTCTATCATTTCTATATTGTTCCAGCCAGTATACAGTCCAATCACATTAGCGCGCAGTAATCCTCCGGCAGACATTACAGCATTAGGAATTACAAATTTATCTTATAGTAAAGAGCGTTGCAGTAGCTTGTGTAACATAAACCTATATAATCCGCCCAGATACACTCAGGAAAGTTCCTGCAGAATTTGGAAAAGACCAGAGCCGATGAAGTAAGTTATTTGTGCAGTGTCCTAGCAGCTGGGTAAAATAGTGTCATATAGAGAGAGTTATCTAAAATTATTTTACCACAATGTGCTAAATGATTATGTTGTTAGGTTTTGGTAATAGACTCAAGTTTTTTGCTGGGATCCTAGCAAAGATATTATATTGGCTCTCTTTTATTTAAGTGGAATTTTTATCATATCCAAGTAGAAAAAAAAAAAAAAAAAGAAATGTACTTTAGAGGTAACTTTTAAGTTGCAACAGTATCAGTTAAAAGATCACCAGTTTTCCCTAATCTGAAATCACCCAGCCACATGTCTCTATGTACCAAACCCATTCGTCCTTTAAAATACCAGCCTTGAGTTTTCACCCAGATAAAAGGTCAGGACATGCAGCATTTCCTAAATATTAAGAGTAATTATGTAATTTCAGAGCCAAAGTGAACTACAAAATAAAATGTCCTTAATGAAAAAAGCCTGCCAGCTGCTCCTTGTCCAGTATCTGCCCAGTACGACCAGTTCAGGCTGGTTACCACCTTCCACTTCTTTTATCAGAAGCTGCAACATTCTACCATGTTTTCTGACACCCCTTCAGGTGTTTGAGGGCTCTGTAGGTCCATGTTGAAGCAGTAGAACCCAGGACAAAGCTTCATTTTTCTGTGCAAGTCACACAGATGCCTGCAATGGCTGCCATGGGACAACAGCAAGATTCAACAAGGGATGGACAAGAGCTCCTGCCTGTCCCCAAACTCACAGCCCCTTGATGCCTGCAAGGAATAATTTCTTCGTGGTTGAGGGTCCATATGGCATCATCCCAACTCATTAGGTGGGAATCCCAAACTAGAACTTTCCCAGCTGACAAACCAGGAACATAATGGCCTTCCAGACAGAAGAATGCATCTTGTAAAGCAGCAAGGGTCTTTCCAAAATGGGCTCGATGGGCAGCTTGGCAATACACCTGTGGGCCTTCAGGCTACTGTAATCCAAAACTGCTTCTACTGCAGTTATGGATACCTCACGGAGGTTTCACAACTAGTTGCTAAAAAGTAAAGACCCCCAAGAGGGTTCCCCCTGTCTCATGGATCCCCATGTCAAACCTGCAGTGTCCTACAAAGACCCATTCATCTATCAAGCCACTGCTTTTTCCAAATAAAGCATCTTTTGAGTGAAAGAAAGACAAATTCTCATGTCAGTCACATATTTTTTGGTGACATCTGACACAGAGAAACGCCAGCCTATGTCTAGTGTCCTGGTATTTTCAGGATATTTCTCTCCTGCTGATGTCTGGGACCTTTACACATATAAAATATTTATCTTCTCCCATAAAGGGACCAAGGAGATGTTTCCAGCCTAATTCAGAATCTCTTCGTGCAGCAGACTCAGTGACTGTGCCCCAACAGATATTATTTATATGACAAGCACGCACAGATCCTAACCAAATCGCATTCAACTCCAAAAGCCCGTCCCATAAGACCAAATTCAAAGCCCTGAGATGGAAAGCGGCCGAGCCAAGCTCATTGACTGGCATTAGAGCAAGTACCAGGACCTGGACAGGGCAGGATGGTCCCAGACACCCCGGACCATACCCTAGCCTTGTCAGTCAGACATCATCTTGTAGAAAATATCAGTAAAAAGTGCCATGTTGCCTCTGCAATTAGGGTCATCCCAGTCCTCTGCTGAAAATATTCTGCTGTTTTCCCTTCTGGGTCATCCTGTTCCCGTATCCCAGTTACCAGTGATGGGCTATCAGGGACCAGTGTCTTGCAATGAGCATCCCACACTGAACACGCTGGAATTTCACAAAATTTCACCAGACTCTGAAAACCCCTCGTAGGACTGAGACATGGTGAGTGAGGGTCTTGTCACCCGTTTGGCTCCTCATGACAAAAATTGCGATGTGCTGTGCTACCTCCCGGGGTGACCACCTACCACTATCGCCGCAACGGCTCCTTCAATTCCCATCCTTAAGTCCGACTAAATTCAAAGCCCATCTCGCTGTCATAATTCCAGTAGTTCATGTGTCTTCTAATCACATGTTTTATGGTTAGCAAAAATGCCCCATGAGAGCTGATTAAAGGTTTATGAGAACCAAGAAAATCTGATAGGATTTTGTTTGAATCCGACCAGTTTTTTAAGTTTCCTATCCATAAGCTTTTAAGTACTTACAAGCCATTATTTCTGTCTTTGATGCAGTAGGGTGGTTGTTTTTCTTTTTTTTTTTTCCTTTTTTTTTTTTCCAGGGGGAGGGGGGGAAAAAAAGCAACATAAATCTCAGAGCAGAGATTTTTAAAAATGATTATCAGATTTGGGAAAGATTTATCTTCCTCTTTAAAAAAAAAGCTTTTCCCAATCACAATATAAATGCATTAGCACAAAAGCAGTCTAAACTCAAATTCAGAAAGACACAACCCTCTGATACAGGGCTCCTTTAGCAGAAAATACCTGGAACATGAAAGCAGCTTAACTCTTTGCCTCCTGGGTCTTCACCCAGACCTTGCCTTGCTTATGGCTAGAGATACTGAAAATTCAGTATTTCAAGCCCTAAAGATAGTCAGAGGCTGGAGCACCTCCTGTCTGAGGACAGGCTGAGAGAGTTGGGGGTGTTCAGCCTGGGGAAGAGAAGGCTCCAGGGAGACTTTCCAGCACCTTCCAGTGCTGAAAGGGGGCTACAGGGGAGATGGGGTGGGTCTTGATCAGGGGGTGGAGGGATAGGATAAGGGAGAATGGTTTTAAGCTGAAAGAGGGGAGATTAGATGAGATATAGGAAAGAAATGTTTTCCTGTGCGGGTGGTGAGGCAGTGGCTCAGGTTGCCCAGAGAAGCTGTGGATGCCCCATCCCTGGAGGGGTTCAAGGCCAGGCTGGATGAGGCTTTGAGCAACCTGGGCTAGTGGGAGGTGTCCCTGCCCATGGCCACTCAATGGTCTTTAAGGTCCTTTCCCACCCAAACCATTCTGTGATTCAATGAAAACAGAGAGGGAAAATATTTACTCACTAAACCGGCACTTATTTGTCCCCAAAAAACCCCTAGTCCAACAACAAAAAAATACTTAAGAAAAAGCATAAGGTGGTGGTCTTGCAGGTGGACCTAGAAACATGCAGTTCTGCAAAACATGGTCTTACCATTCCTCGGTGTATACAGCGTCTTCCAGGCTCATGTTAGTGTGTACAGACATCTTGGGAATGGCAACACCAAAGCAAGAGGCTCAGTTCCATCCTTTTTGTTCCCAGCAGCAAAGACACAGAAATATTGAAGCTGGTGCGTGCTCTATCCTGGCATTCAACGGAGAGCGATGCTAACTTCTGGAAAATAGAAGAGCCCCAGGGCAGGCTAATAACAGCACTACTTAAGAACGTAAGACAATTATTACCTCCAACTGTGAAGGAGTCTGAGTAATTAAAAAGGGTTCTTTATTTTGATTAAAAAATATTCCTTTCAGTCTGTTTGAATCTTTAGTAAAAGCCCTGAGTTATATTTTTAGATGGCAGAAAAGAGACGCTGCAATTGATGCGAGATGCATAACAAACTCATTTGAAAAATACTCCTATTAGCATCATATTGTCCAAAATCAATTAATTTATCATCCTTTCACCCACATCACTTCCTGGAGACAATGTAGGTCTAACCCAAAGCTTCCGAAACCTTCTTTGGATTAACAGAAATCCAAAATTAATTGGGTTTAATTACTATAAATTTCCTTCCCAATAAAATCTCAAGAATTTCCAATCATGCTGATTTATTTGAGTAATTAGAAAGCCATTCACAGATGTCACACTGTTAGGTAGTGTGGATAATGTGGGGGGTTTGCTTAACTGGATCCCGAGACCACAACGCTGTGAAGAATGACAACTAAAAAAACTCCAATAAAAAGCAGGAGATTAAAGGAAGGCGAACGACACAACATCAGGCAGCGCAGGCAATGCCGGTGGCTTCCCGAGGGAAACTCTCTCCTGTCTGCCATGCTTCCCTCTGTCTGCTGCTCCAAAATAACTTCCTCTGGTCCTTGCCTTTTGCACCTCTTGACAGGCTTTGCAACCATCACTGTTTTACAAAAGAGGAAGCCAAGGTTCTACGGATAATAGAAACATAGAATCACTAAGGTTGGAAAAGACGTCAAGGATCAAGTCCAACCACCAACCCAACAGAGATGAAGGGTCTAAGCTAGGGTCATCCCAAAGGATGGTGTCAGAGCTAAAAGAACAGATGCTCTGAAGTTTGCAAAATTTCTTGGGGGGTAGGTTCCTACTTTTCCCCGGAGGAAGGTAGTACAGACCCAGTGGGTCCCACGTGCCCATGAAGCATGTATCTCATGAACCCCACATATCTCATGAACCTGTAGAGCAAATGGGACTGTGTTTCCTTGCAAAGGTATTTTGCAAAGCAGGTGATCTGCGTGGGCCAAGGTGGAAACCATCCCACCTATCTTCAGACACCAGTGATTGCACTGCTGAGAGCTGGACCAATCATTCTGCCTATTTGGTGCAGAGAAACAGATTAATAGCGGCGACTCTTCTGACCTCATGCCAGTCCTTGCTCTTCCTGTAGAAGGCTGAGTCTGGAAGAAACCCTTAATTTGTTTTTTCTTCCCACTTCTTCTCCTCAAAGTGAACCTTTTGCCCAGCTGACAGCCAGGCTCTTCCCTGGGAGAGAAAAGTCACTGGGTTTTCTTGACTGTTCTTTGTAAGACTGCTGGGAATTTCAAGAATTTAAAAATTTGGGGAGAATTAGTGCAGATTTCAGGTTCTCCTTCCCTCCAACTGAAGCAGCAGATTTAACACACTCTCCCACAAATGGATCATGCTTAATTTAATTAGAATGATTGTTTGCTGATTAGTAAATGAAAAGAAAACATGTCAGGGTCACCAGACTTGAGAGGAAAGATTTAATTTAGTACCATAAATATAAACAGCAGTTTATAAGAGGGGAAGAGTGTCTTTTTTAAAGACTCAGTTGTGAGCTGAATCTAACAGCTTAAATCTGAGTCTTGGTAGTGAATTCCCCCCTTCCCCAATCCCCCAGCAAATTATCTTGGGTTTATAGATGCCAGTATTTGACTAATAACATAATATTTAAATACCACAGTAATCTTAGCATCGTAATCCTGACACTCACAGGTTGTCTTAAACAAGGGTCGTCTGAAGAACATCATGTTGTCCGACCCCCCTGGGCTGTCAGACATCATCAGCCATAAGAAAATCATCTTTACTTTTGGCCTGAGCTTTTAATGGCTCTGAAAGCTGCTGCTTTTGTCTAAATACATACATTGTGCCGCAGTTTAGGAAATAGGTGAAAAGGCTTTAATGGAGAGATTAGCACTAGACGTTGCGAAGCTGCAACTAGGTCGTAAGAGATTTCAGAGGTCAGGAAATTTTACAGGGCTTAAAGTGTTTTGTAATGTAGTTGAGTTTGCCCCTGGACCAGGACATAATGGATGTTTCCAAACTTGATTTGCATTGATTAAAAATAACCAGGCTGCTCCTCTGGGCTAAGAGTCACTTGACGAACTCCAGCATGGACCAGCAACTGCTCTGGTTTCTGCAATCACTTTAATGGGTTGGGGTCAGGCAGGGCAGAAAAGGCATTTCTTGACAAATAAAGGCCACCGAAGTCAACGAATCAGAAAATCAGACACTTAACCAGAAGCTTTTCGTCCCTCTTGTATAGTCATCATCTTCCTAGTCTTTGGTCGGATGGATTAGGGAACATCTCATTAAAAAATGATATACCAACCATTTAAATAAGGGATTCATGGGGAAAGGAGGGGTTTAAGTGCAGAATGAGTCTTCCGTGTAAAATCAATGCTGTTAAACTCCATTACACTATCTTTCCTCCATGCCTAAGTAACCACCTTTCCAATACCCACCAGAGCACAAACAGTGACCCCAATCGGCACCAGCAATGGGCAAGAAAAGAAAGACATCTTTCAGGTGAAGCGTTCTTAGAGGGTTACTTAACCAACACTACGGGTGCCGACAGCCCTGTGCATCTCTACTTACATGTCTGAAATTACGCCTTGGTGCAAATTTATTTGGGTACATAGAGCATGTGGATCATTAATAATCCATGCTCATTGACTGAGAAAATTTATTCTGAAATTTGGGGGAAGCATAAACTGGGGTCATAGACAATAGCAATAACAATCCCATTCATGTCTGAAGTTGGGTTAGCTTTGGAGTAGTTTCTCAAAAATTTATAAATGAAAAACAATGGATTTGATGGAAAAAAGTTTTAAAAAAAAAGAATAATCCTTTGCAACCAAAACTTGTAATGAGTCATGGTAACTCTGGAGGAAGACTCAACGCTGAAAAAAGCAAGATCTATAAATCTACCAGGAAAGGCACAATAAAAATCCATAGCTGGAAATGAAAACCACGAAAATCATAGCATGGCATTAGAAATCGTTGATAATTCCCAAATTAATTAACCATGCATCAAGTAATAGCCGTATACCAAGGGATATGGTGGATTCCCCATTGATTGATGTCCTGCAGCCAAAAGCGTGGTTGCTTACCTGGAAGATATACTTCAGGCAAACACAAGTTCTTGGCTCAATCATGGGGGTCACTGGACCAAGCCAGACTGGCTGATCCATTCTGGCATTCGTAAATCTCTGAAATCCTTCCACAGAGACTTGCCCTGGGATGAAATAGATACATAGACTAAGGTCGATGTGTTGGGTCAACCATGTACATCTTGGTCCCTGACTTGTCTCACTCCTCCCAGCTGAGTGAAAGCAATGGAAGCTCTAGCCATCAAGCTTTAAAAACTGGTAATGCACTTCCAGTTCTTTCTTTGGAAGATCATGCGGTTTCTCAATGTGTGAGGGCAAAAAAAGATGTGTGGCCCAGTGCACTCTTGACAAAAGCATAGATTCACTGAAGCTTACAATTAATATTTAATACCAACAAGTCTTCTGTGATGCCGTGCGGATGTAAATAAGTGGAGAGAATGTGATATTTACCCCACTATAAAACATTCATGAGAGCTAAGCTATTTACAAAAGCTAAATACGACACTGTATTTACTGTAGGTCACCTCCTAGGGTTAGAGATGAAAAGTTTTTGGTCTAATGGAAAGAAACATAATACACCATAATAACACAACCACTGTCTTGTCTGCAAAGAAATATCTCCTGGCTCCTTCTTTCTATTGCAATTACAGGTGGGTAAAGCCACTACAAGGGAGAAAACATAATAACAAAAGAAACAAAAGGAAAGGATTTCTTAAGGAGACTCAATACCTTGGGCTTGTTTTACTGTGTGCTCTCCTTGCTCGTTGTCAAACGTCGTCATGTTCATGCAAGAACTCAGGCCAGTAGGCAGGTATGTGGGATGACTTCACTTTAATTGAAGTTACGCTATCCCACAATTGCCAATTAAATATCAAAGTGTATTGAAGTGATCTGGGGCTTTCCTTCTACTCCAATGTAATTCAAATTCCCCCTGTTCCTTTGTATATCCCAAAACTTGCAATCAATATAGATGGTTAAACGGGATTGTCAAAACTTAAAATACCAATATTCTGGGAGTGAACTCACTGATGCAAGTCTCATGGCACTAGGCTCAGGATTTATAGACCAGAATAGTTAGGAATTTGTTTCCACAAACTAACACCAACAGCAGACCCCCCACCAGCCAGCTGTATTATTTGCTATAAGTCTCAGAAATCACTGAAGAATTGGCAAAGCCAAAGCAGAGTCCTGATTTAGGAAGCATTTGGATGAAGTCTTATTATAAAGACTAACAAAAAAAAATGTGTAAAAAGACACATTTATCTCAGAAGCCTGGATTTTTGCTTGGTTTGGCAGCCAAAAGTAAGCTGAAAAATTATGTGAGTAATTTCTAAGGTGGTAGGCATTTTTGGTGGAGCAGCAAGAAATTAAAAAATTCAAGGAAGCTTCAGTCTTTGCTTATGAAAAGAGAGTATGTGTTCCTGTGAGCAAACTAGAAATGAGTCAATGCCACCTACATCTGTTTACCCCTTACTCACCTGAGTATTTTCCAGTCGGTGACTTACAGATGGTAGTCTTCAGCCCTTTGAAATTTTTCCAGAGAAGGAAAAGTTAGGATGGCCAGATGGGTTGTTTGTTTACCATGAATTTAACAGATATGAAAGTGATAGATAGGGTCAAAAAATGATAGTTCAGTTGGAAGGGACCTACAATGACCACTTAGTCCACCTGCCTACCAAATAGTTGAGACTGCAAAGATGACTGCCCTGCTCACTAGAGAGGATTTTGAGAAATCATTAAAAATGGAAGTAGTAACTAATATCTCCCCTCCTCCTCAACTGCAGGAAATCTCCAAATAAAACGGGACCTTCAGCCCATATTTGCCAACCTCCCTTTCCCTACAAAATCCTTCCCCACAGCTGCCCCGAGGCCCGTTGCTCCAATGGACAGCAGCATCCCAATGTTGCTCTAGATACCACCACCAGATGCCTTCTCTTACAGGCATGGATGCCTTTCCATCTCCTCCATCTCCAGTGGACTGAACCTCAGGAGCTGAAGGGGAAGTACACAGACTCAACGCAACAAGCAAAGGATCCACATCTTCAAAAAAAGCCACAATCTCCTGTCCATGTCAACAAGTTGGAAGTACTAATGTATTTTTGATGATCTAGGAGCAAGTGACTTGCCTAAGGTGACTCCACCTAGCCAGCAAGAGTACCCCAAAGTGCTCTCCTTCTCTGATTATTAAGCTCTGCTTAACACAGAGCTAGATACAGAGCTTAATATCTGCTAGATACAACCATCTATAGATCAAACCAGTGCTGGAACCAGTGACAAGATAATGAATAGAGACAACGGTCTTTAACTAAGGCCCAAGATCTATCGCTGGGGGCTGCTCTTGGGAGTAAATCTTACTACTGATATGCTCAGCGTGCATACTTCAGGATAGATGATCTATCACCATGCCATGCAAACCCTTTGTGATATCTACTTACTGAATTCCCACAGAGACACACGAAGTTTCAGTGTGATGGATGAAAGAGAATTAGTAAAAATAAGGAGCTCTGTGCAGTTTCAGAATTGTTCAAGAAAAGATAGCTCACCTCATCCCCTTGAAAGTTTCCACAAAGACTGGAAGATTACCCTTCCCTGGCATTTGGTAATTCTCAAACCATGGACAGGGGGAGATGCTGTGCGGAGACTATTAATCTCCTTTTTGGCCCAAAGGTGGTATGATTTTGGACTCAACTTCAAGTTTGGTGACATTTGGATCCATTGGCAATACGGTGCAGGAGCTTTGATGCTTGGACATCTCATCCACCCTACAATGGTGGAGGTCGGCTGGATGGGGGATGTGTTGACATCCATTGAGATTCCAAGGTTGGACAGCCCCTGTTGACCAAACTGCCAAGGGGATGGGAATGAAGTTCCCAAACACAAGTATCCAGATGCCATAAGAACATCCAAAATATCTCAGAGGGGTTGGCAGATTGAAGACATGACCTCCAGGAGATATGTCTTGCACAGCAGATGATGATCATGTTGAGTGCATTGAGACATCTCAGGTGTGAGTGAAGACCTGGGTTTTCACCTGACTTCAACTCCAGGTCCTGCAGATCATAGTCCAGTGGTTGCCCACACACGTGTGATGACTGGGACAAACTGAGAGGACTCCTGGACCAGAGAATTGGTGGTGTTTACTTTTTAGAAATCCATGCTAAAAGAAATAATTTCCTGTTGAGATCCATCTTGCAAGCGCAAGGGGAAAAAATATATATTTCCAGTGAAACTGTAATGCCTGTTGCCTTCAAGTACTACCTCTTCTCAGACACACTGAGCAGATTTGCAGAGATTTGTTCCAGATGATTACAGACAAAAAACCCCACCATGTAGAGATTAAAAGATACAATGGAGAAAATTTTCCAATTCTCCAGGTTGCCAGGTCACCAGGTTGCCAGTTTCATCTCCTTTCTGCACAAACAGTTCCTAAAGCGAAGATCTTGGCTTCCAAATATTACTGGTAAAATTTAACGATACCTGAATTAAAGAGAAGGGGCAGGAAGGGGGTCTACAGCATCTGCCTGAAAAGCAGAGTGGTCTATAAGTTTCTCATTAGAAGACTTCCCAGAAGCAATGCACTTCTGGCAGTACCAAAGAGTTTCTCATGCCTATACTGATTTCCACAAGATTTTTTTTAATAAAGAAATGGAAGAACTTTTTAGAATACTGAAGTGTCTCATTTCAGTTATTTTCTAAACATTTTCATTTCATCCTGAGATATACTTTATTCCATGTCACCTTTTCAGTAGAAAACAAAACAAAACAAAACAAACCTAATTTAACTTTAGGGTTTTTTCAATTTAATAGTTGTCAGACTGATTTTTTTCCCAAAATCTAACTTCAAATGGTAACAAAATATTGGCTTTTCATCCAAATCTAGTGTCATGGTTAGCAATAAGCACCACACAGCCACTCACTCACTCCCAGAGGGATGGAGTAGAGCATCAGAAGAGTAAAAGTGAGAAAATTAATGGGCTGAGATAAAGACAGTCTAATAGGTAAAGCAAAAGCCACAAACACAATTTTGAATTTTGAAACCTTGAAGCTTTGAACAATATGAAAATAAATATTTCTCCAACCTGTTTTACACACAAAGAGGCTCCCAAAAACTGAGATGCTGAAAACCGTTGTCATTGGCAATTCTTGTCCCAAGGCTCTGTTTTTGGACCTCATCCCTCCCCATCTATTGTTCTCTCAAAAGTTGCTCTGAAACATGTTTCTTTTTGCATCAGTTTTCCCTATATTTCTCTAACTGCAAATTTTTCTTTCAGCCACAGAAAAGTGAAAGTTCTCACTTATGACAGGTGAATTTATGGGATGCTGGTGGGGTTTTGGTCAGCATTTGCTGCAGTTGTGGACAGCCTTCACCTGGGAGCAGCCCCTAACCTGGCATTTCAGCAAACAAACTGGTACATCCAGTGGGAGGGAAGATTTCTCCATTTACCCTGTCCATCATCACCGTTGTGTTCATGACAGCCAAGTTTCTCATGCAGTGAAACATCATCAGAGGAGACAGGATGGAAGAGTAGATGTCCCAAATTCTAGTTCCACTTCCAAGATATGGAGAAACCTTATTTTAATCTTCCCATCACCATCTACCTTGGTTTACTACACCATGCGAAGATGAAAAGGAGAGCCACTGCTTTCCAAAGGCTGATGACGAGAGTGATGACATTATGAAATTTATAATGCAAAAAATGTTTAAATATCCTCCCTGCAGAGCTGTGCTGACTAAGTCAGGTAATCACTAAGGGGTGCACAACCATTTTATGGGTCATCAAGTGATAAAGCTTAATATGCTGCTTAAACTCCCTGGGAGAGAGGTCTCATTTGGTTGCATCAGGCCATTACACAAGGCTGTAAAAAATGCAATTGTTTGATTTGCCTAAATACAGGTGAGATGCAATAAACCCCCTTATTTGCCATTCCTTGCTGTGTTATGGCAATCTCAAAGCAGGGACTGACCTTTTTATTTGTCTGTGAAGCGCTATTCTTACCTATAGCACCGTAGAAATAGAATTTAAGTATGTGGATGCATACACATGATCTATTATTGGTATGTTGGGGGGGGGGGAGGAAATAAAAAAGCAAGAGGTTTTTTCAAGATGAGGCCACGGAGATCTGGAAATGTGATTTCCTCGAGTTCACAACAGTATGAGGGAAGGGAAGAGGATACTGGAGGACGGTGCGTTCTTGGTTAAAAAGGGAATGGGTTCGAGCATCCCAAACACCGGAGCAAAAAAAGGTCAAAGAGGGAAAAATAAAAGCGTCCACCAGTGCAGTAGGGGAGAAAGAGAAAAAAAGCGAAGGATCCTGAGAGCATTACATCTTGATCAAGGAATGACTGATAATATTGCAGCGCCCCATCTTTCAGGCCCCTCATTTGATGACAAAGCACAGCCAACATCCCACATCCATTATCCGCTTCCCTCCCCGAGGCGAGTGCATCAATAACGCTCCCTCTGCCTCTCGGTGCTGCGTCCCCCCGTCTGCACCACGGCTGGCCGCTGCCTCTGCCGAGGGCTGGTGGGCATTTCCATAGAGCCCGTGCGCATCATTACAGCCCACCAATCTTTCACGGGGAATCCTGCTGCTACATGGTTTTAACCAGTTCCTTTCCTTTGGAGATGCTCCATCCATCCCAGGAGGGTTGCAGGAAGAGCAGAAAAAAGAGCTCTTTTATCATGTAAGGTCCACCCAATTACAGGTAGTGAAAAAGCTTCCGGCATTTTGGCACAACCACCTTTTTTTGGAGGGTTTGTTTTGTTTTTATTTTTCTTCTCCCCACCTTTTAATTAACAAACACCCTCATCCTGCCTAGTTCATCCAAGAGGGTGAACAGTTTGAATCTGAATGTGAACATCTTCAAACATCTGTTGCCATAATTCGGCTGGATTAACGGTCTAGTTTGTTCGACCATCTGCTGCTCTCCAAGAACGGAGTTGGTTTCTGGCACACATGGTCCCATCAGCCTGCTGGTCCTCGTCAAATTGGGGATGTTCTCATCCATGCTTCGGTTTCCTCCCAAAACCAGCAACAGGCTCCAAGAGCCTCAGAAGAAGAGGTGAAGACAATGGTTTAGTTTGGAAAGGAGATGAATTGGACGCAGCGCTTGGTGCTTGGTGTGGATCTTCTTGACGGTGTCTCGGAGGGGTGCTCGAGCCTGCGAGAACCAACAGTAGGAATTATTTTAAATAATTGACTGTGGACCTTGGCCACAGCTGCAGATGGAGAGGGGTGTTGTTGGTGTGATGGAGATGAGGAAGACATCAAGCAAGGGGAACAGATCTGGAAGATGTGTTGGCCAAAATTCTCACTATCACATGAGGTTAAAAAGAGCAGCAGCAGAAGCAGCTCTTCCACCTCCACCATGCCCAGTCCAAAACCAATTTGTCCCTACAGACTGGAGCTGGCAGTAATTCCCTTTCTCCCTCCACAGAAGTCAACCACAACCTGACCACTGCTTCTGTTCATCAAGGGTGACCCAACAAGATGGCTGGTGGTGGAAAGCAGAGCACTCCTAAGAAAAGCAGCAGAAAGTTTTTCTTCAAATTACTGGCTCAAATCCCAGCAGGATCAGCGGTAGATTCAAAACTAGATCAGGTAAGTTCCAGGCAGCTTTGTGAGCTGCAGGAAAAGATGACTTGGTTCAAGTCCTTTAAAAAGAGAAATTCAGAGAATCGGCAAAATTTCTGTCTCTTAACAGAGTCTCCCATCCACTCCTGGGATAAACGGGAGTGATTCCAAGGAAATCATCTGGAATATTGAACCTTTGACAGTGTTACAAAATAAATAGGGATTTTTGGAGGTGAAGCATCCACTGTAATGAGAGAAAGGGAAAAAAAAAAAAAAAGGTTCCTGAAAACATCCCAAACCCACCAGGGTATTTTTTGCTCTTGAAGGAGCAAAGGGGAGCCCAGCCCATTCCTCCTGCCTACCCCATCCCAGGTTCACACACACTGCCTACATGCTACGATTAAAGCCAGGACTCAGCCATCCCAACGTCAGCTCTACAGACAGAAAATCTCCAGCAGGAAAAGATATGCGGGACCGAAACCTGTGCTTAACACAGAGGGGTGAGGGCCAGGCGGTCTCCAACCTGTCGCCTGCTCCCAACCTGTCGGCTGGGAGGGAAAGGTCATCTCCATCAAAGCGGCCAGCAAAGTAAGGCAGCTAATAGAAAACCTGTTTCTAATTGCTTGCTATATTATAGCTACACCTTCAACCACCTGAGACCACCAGGAACCCATTCAAAGCCTTGCTTCCTAGCTTACACATAAGCCTTTCATGTTTTATTATAACCCTGCAGATTTTTTGCTTTCATTTATGTGCAGGAGAAAACAGCTGCTTTGCTAGCCTCAACAAACAAGATGACTTTTTTTTTTTTTAGCCTTATTTCCACATACATTGCTTCCAGAAACCCCCAGCAGATCCCCTCTGGATTCTTGCAGTCTGACGCTCTGTGCATCAACATCTGGGTGTGACACACCACCAGCACCCTGGGGAGCAGCTTTTTCATTCTTGCTCCACATCCATGTAGACGACAAAGCCACACCAGTGCTCTTCACATCTTCGTTGTGCTTATTTTTAAGTGTGGTCTATTTTTTAAGTCCCCTACTTTCACGACTGCAGCAGCTAACAAGACATGGAGAAGGTTCTCCAAGAAGATCCTCCAAGGAGCTCCATGAGACCTCCCTGCACCCACAGCTCTTACCCCAGCCTCTTGCTCATGCCCAAACCCATGCAACCTCCTGCTCCACCATGTGTGTGCTACCTCCATCCCATCCCAGCCTCATCCAGTTCCCTTGCGATGCAACTCAAGCGACGGGTCAGGCAAGGGTTGGGATGCAAAGCATCAGCCAGCCCCAACCCCAAGACATTTTTAGATCTTGCCCATCAGAATATGATGACCTCGGGGTTTTACAGGAAGCACCATGAGCTGGCCATGCTCTTCTCCACTCTCCCAGGATTCCAACATCTGGGCTACCCAAAAGCTCCATATTTCTTTGGTAGGATGGCAGATCCTGGCCAGATGTAGAAGAGAATTTAATCCCTGCCCCGAACCAGGTCCCTGGCACTGAACACCTCTCTGCTGCGTGATTCACCTTTCCCTTGACAGCCTACACCTCTGGCAGTTAATTCCTCATCACCGACTATTAATATTTCATAGCAGCAGGCTTCAGAAACACAGGTGGACCATCCAGGCAATCTGCTCATTAAATAGGCTAGGGTTGCTCTGACATCGCAGGGTATTTTTTCTTGGCATGGCTCAAGCTTTTAGGAAGGGGTACCCACCAGCACCAGCCCCTTGCCCTGAGTTTTCAGGAAAATGTGGTGGGAGCGCAGTGAATTACAACCAAACCCAGCCCTGCTCAGTGCTTAATCCTAGCTCAGCTGAGCCCCGGCCACCTTGTCTTTGCTTTTTTCTTTTTTTTTCTTTTCCCTGTTATTTAAATGATTTTGAGCAAGAAAGTAGGGCATGAAAAAGGGGGTAGCATTGTTTTAATAATTAGCAATTATGATCGCTGCAATATTAATTGCATATTTCCATAGCAAACACCCCCCTGGAGGGGAAAAGTGAGCGGTGGTTAGAGACCGCCGAAGCCTAAAACTGGAATTCCTGGGAACGAGGAGGGGAAAAAAAAGGGAGAGAGAGAATGAACTTCTTACATTCAAGTAAATTACTACACGGATTTCTTAGAAACCTTTAATTAGCCCTGCTCTGCTGTCGCATTGATTGGTCTGAAACTCATCAATTATTCAATGGCAGTGGCTCTTTCTCTCTCTTTTTTTTTTTTTTCTTTCTTTCTTTTTCCCCTTTAGGGGGGAAAGCCCTTTTTTTACCCTCTGGGGTGTTTTTTNCAGTGGCTTTTTCTCTCTCTTTTTTTTTTTTTCCTTTCTTTCTTTTCACCCTTTAGGTGGAAGAGCCTGTTCTTAACCTGCTGGGGTGTTTCTGTTTCCATGCCATCCAGCTACGGGCCAGGAAACTCAGCTCAATTTCCAACCTCCAACCCAAACCCTGAGGGAATGTGGTCTGATCTGCATGTTGGAGGATCAAGACCCCATGCCCTTGCCTTGCTGGGGTTGTCTCTACCCAGTAAAGACATGGTCTATGTTGCTTTTTAGGGATCCCTTACCATCCCTGGCTGCCTTCCAACTTGGGGAATTGCACACCAGCCTCCAAAAGTGGGGCTTTTAATGGTGCTCCTCATGCCTGGCATCCCTGTGGGGTGGATGTCACTGGAGGCAAAGAAGATGTCATGGCTCCTCCTGAGTGAGGGTTGTATTTTTGTGTGGGGAAAATCATTTTTGGGGAAAGCAAGAAAAAGAAAGCCAGCATACAGCCATCATAAACTCTAGTAAAATGATGGAGCTAGCCTGGATTTGCAGTTAATTGCCCCTCAGCCAAATTTGGCCCAAAAAAATGAGAATCCTGCACGCAAGGTCTTATATGCAAGTAATTATTTCTCAACCATGACCTCAATCATGGCTGGGAAATCAGTGCTATCCACCCCAAACTGTCCACTTTTTCCAAAAGATCATGGATTTTACGTGTTCACTTTCCGAATCAGGCACAGCCTTCGTTAGCTGTCCCAGCACTATCCCACCACCTCCTTACTGGGCGGATTTATCCCACTGGCCCAGCAGCAAACCCATCCTCGGTACCTGTTTGGCTACTGAAAGCATCCTGGACCTGGTCCTTCCAGCACTAGTGAGCCACAGTAGTGGCTCAGCCATGGTGCCGGAGCATCACGGGTGAAGATGAACCCAAATGATCAAAATTCATCCCTGTCCACCTTGTGCTACTTAAACCTTTTGGAGAACAGCTTTGGTCCCCATGTGTGTACACCTAGAATCATAGAGTCATTAAGGTTGGAAAAGACCTCAAGGATCATCAAGTCCAACCGTCAACCCAACACCACCTAACGCACTGAACCATGGCCCGAAGCACCACATCTACATGTTTCTTGAACAGTTCCAGGGATGGTGGCTCCACAACATGTATTAGCCTGTGTATTTTTCGATCCCAATGTGTCTGCTCACTTTAGAACTTAGGGAAGGGATGAATTTGCTGGGAATACAGGGCACAGATCTAGGCAGGCTTATTTTTTCGTCTTCAGTCTAAATCACAAGTTTTTCCTTGGATTTGTGACTTTGAAAAACTTCAGTTAGATATGCAAAATTTGGTTAATACCATGTAATTTCTTTTTTTCCTTTAATCAATGATATTTTAGTTTTTTAAGTAAAAAAAAAATTCCCATTTTTTTCATAGACGAACTGGAGTTGTGGGATTTTTGCTTTTCCCAGGCTGAACGTCATTTTTTTGTCCTCTCTTCTCCCCACACAACCATATTTAGACTCACAGAAAAACAAGATATAAAATAAAGGATTTCAAGGGAATGAAAATCAATGGGGAGAACCCAAAATTCAAAGCCTTGACTCTACAGGTGGCTCCAAAAGGTCCCAGTGGCCAAACTCTCAAGCAGCCCCTGGTCCCCAGATGTGCCACAGCAATGGAGAAACTGAAGCCATTTCCATGACGAAGTGTCCAGAATTATTTTCAAATCATTATTCACCCTACTGAATGCAAACCATTAACACCAATGGCAATGACCAACTTTTTCTTTATGAACTTGTCCAAAAATGGGATTTGTGTTTCCTCATGTCCAAAACATTCCAGCTTTCATCCACTTCTATTAGGCTCTTTAGATTCCTTTCAGTTAAGTTTATTTTAAAATTTGTTGGTTTTTTTTTTAAAAAAAAAACAAGTGAGGAATGAGTAATATGCATTGGCAACAACAATGACGAAAAAACAAATTTATGACATTATCCAAAAACAGGACTTTCGGTACCTCAGATGAGCCCATCCCCAAGCAGTGTGGATGCACCTGGAGACACTGGGAAGTTTGGGATGGTCCCATCAAGTACCTCAAGGCCCCCCACTCCTACTCTCACATTCAGGGATAGCTGCGGAGAAGTCACTGCTGTATTCAGGCAAAAAAAAAAAAATTCCAAACCAAACAAAACCTGAACCCCTTGCCCCAAGAGGGGGATCAGAAATGATCTATTGACTATGAATTTCATTTATCTTACCACCTTCCTCGGTTTGAGCTGTTGCAACAACGTGGCTCGCAATGTGCGTACACATATTAGCCGGTGTATTTCCCATCCTACTTATCCCCGGGAATTTATTCTAAAGCTCACTTTTGGAAATCCATAAGTAGAACATAATTCGGAGGATTTGGTGTTCTGGGCAATGTTTTTTCAAGCAGTTATTCTGCAAGCCCTGATATTGTGAAGAAATATGTCCTTAAAAAAATAAATACGATTTTACTTACATTATATATATATATATACATGTGAAAATCAGAGCCATACAAAACGCAAACATACAGAAACACAGAGGACATTTGAATCATAGAATCATTAAGGTTGGAAAAGACCTCAAGGATCATCAAGTCCAGCCGTCAACCCAACACCTTTGGGCTTTGCCTATCTATGCTTGACAAGTATTTCCAGCCTATTTAATTCTAAAACAGGCACAAACATGTTCCCTTGTTCAAGGCAGCTCAAAGGGGCACCAGAATTGGCAGAAATACTGCCCATTAGAAACTTTTTTTATTGTGGATAATAATTTCTATCCTTCCACTGGAGAGCTGGAGCCCACACACTCATCCCACTGCCCGCTGCAGCTGGTGGGACACGGGAATTTTTCTGTATCCTATGGTAAAACTCATTATTTACTATGAAAAGCCCACAGAAATATTCTTACTACAAGCTTTTTGAAAACAACTGGATTATTTTATTGAGTGTTGAGAGGAGGAGGAGAAAAAAGGTGACAGCTCTTTCCTGGCTTTCCATGTCCCACCACCCCCATCTTCCTTCTGAAAGTGAGGGAAGGGGAAGAAAAAAATGTAAAAGAACACTTTTTCTCATTTTTTCAAATTTTGTTTTAATTTTGTTTTTAATTTTTTCTCCTTTTTTTTTTTAATTTTTGTGGATAAAGAGGAAGATGCTCAATTTCTATCAAAGTCACAATGCTACGTGAGAGTTGGCCAAAGACAATTGATCAAAAAATGAACCAAAACCATACTCACCACTTGAACCACAACCTCTCAGGTGTCTTAAGAATAAGTTGTATTTTCAGTGAAAATATTTAATTGGATTTTTATAGGATACATTGAAAAACATTTGCTTTGAGTCTAGTTTTGTCTTTGCTGTAGTAATTTAAATTTCCTGTCTTAGAAAGGAAAAAAAGACAAAATTTTGCACTTTCTCTCCCTTTTTGCTTGGGGAATGTCATTTTTAGAACCTTGTATTTTCATTATCAACTTTTTTGCTATTCCATCACAAAATATATTTTGGGGGTCCCCAGGGTGAAGCTGGGAGGGAGGGGAAATGGGTATCTCAAGCCTCTCTGGAAGCTGCCCTCCATCTGCCTCCAAGATGCTGGATCTTGCCCTCGATACAAACCCCAAGCCCTGCTCTCACTGTAGGTCAGCAAAACCCAGGTTAAAAAAAAAAAAAATTAAAACAACACGAGAATGGCAGCGGGAGAGGCAGCCCTGCACCTGTGGGGTAAAAATCAACTGCTGGTAAAGTAAAATTTCAAATTTACCTTTGGTAAATTAAAATTTCCTGCACTGAGGAAGGTAACAGCAAGTTCTTTAAATCCTTACCCTGCACCAGAGAGGAGGGTAAGGATTTAATTGTTATTAATTTTGTTGCTATCTTTTTTTATTTCTTGCTCATTTTTTTAATCCCCTGATCAAGCGACCATTGATCCCAACACTTTCCATCAGCGTCGCTAAATGTAACCTCTTCCCAGGAAGACAAGTTTACACCCCGACTGCACCAAGAAAGGACTGTAGCATGAGCTATGGACCCACAAACTTTCTCAACGGCACTTACGCGGCTGAAAAAAGGGCTGAGAGTGGAAACCATCTTCTCAACCCCAAAGAAACCCTTTTTTTCCTTGGGATCAGCCTTGATGTTGCAGCCTTGTACTGCAACACAATTTTTTTCCCTCCACTGGTGGGTTTAAAGCTGAATCTCTACAGTAGGTGAGAAAAAGCTTTTTCTTTTTTCTTTTTTTTTTTTTTTATTTTTTTCTCAGTTTTTTTCCTTTTGCTTAAGCAAACATGTGCCCTGCCTTTAAGAGAGTTACTTCGCCCCTCTCCCCCCGCACCCCCCCAAATTTCAAGGAGAACATACAGCTCATGAAAATTTCATGCCATATGTAACAAAGCAAAATGAATATTTAATTGGGGCTTTTATGTGAAACCAGATAACAAAACCAGTTACACACAGGGAAAAAAAAAATTAAAAAAAATTAAGCCCCTCTAATGTTTGATAAAAACTGGTAGTGAAGCAGTTAAGCTATTGGCAACAAGCGGCTCCTAATAAACACTCAGCTAATTCTGTAGGAAAAGCACTAATTAGAAAAGCAATAATAATCGGTGTAATTGCTCTAAATTACCCTCCTCACCGAGAAGTGTGTTTGGATACTGAAACGCAGCTGCTCCTGCTCCATTCAGGCACCCGCAGCCAAGGATGCTCTTCTCTGCTTTTCTCTGCTGCCCTCTCCAGGTCCAGGAAGGTGGAAAATCCATCAGCTCCCACATCGCAGGGAAAGAATGATGGTTTGGGTTGGAAAGGACCTTAAAGATCATTGAGTTCCAACCTCCCTGCCATGGGCAGGGACACCTCCCACTAGCCCAGGTTGCTCAAAGCCTCATCCAGCCTGGCCTTGAACCCCTCCAGGGATGGGGCATCCACAGCTTCTCTGGGCAACCTGTTCCAGTGTCTCACCAGGTTGGATGAGGCTTTGAGCAACCTGGGCTAGTGGGAGGTGTCCCTGCCCATGTCAGGGGGTTGGAACTCGATGGGCTTTAAGGTCCTTTCCAACCCAAACCGTTCCAGGATTCTATGATAAAACCAGCTCAATGCCAGATTCTTGCTCACCACTGGAGAACTGCTCAACATCTGTGAAAACAACCCTGAAAATTTATTCTCTACTGGTTGTGGGCTGAATATGCATTTTGCACTGCAAAGGCCACACATCATGCTGGGCTTTCACACACGCTTCGCTCAGATTGCATAGACCTTACTGGCAGAAGAGCTTGGCTTTCACTATATACAAAAAATTAATTTTTTCACACAACGTTATTTTATGATTTGAGCAGCTTTCCTAAATAAATCTGGTTGGGGTTTTCCAGGCTGGTGGCAGGGATGGCGTTTTAGCTCGGGTGAAATGGTCGTTGAGTTCCCTTTTGGAGCTCGAATCAGTACTGACGGCAGACACACAAGGACAACTCAAAAATGTTTTCCAAAACTGGCCCCAAATGACGCGATATCTTGATTCACTTCACTTGCAGCAACTCCCATGGCTGTAGAAGAGATGGTTTGTTCTGTTGTTTTTTTTTTTCTATTATTATTTAATTTCACTGACGGAATCATTACAGAGGAAATTGTTCCAGGAACTACGTAAAATGGTCAGAGCCTGTCTCCAGATTTTCTCTTTAAGCAGTAAAGAAATGCAGAAACCTAAAGCAGTGCCTTGGCGGGTCAAACCCCTCCTGAGCTCAGTTTAATCCTCTTCCATCGGTGATGCTACTCACACCGCACTGCAGCCTCAGAAAGTGGACAGTCACGCTCCAAGTTTCCCTCTGTAATTACATTTAAATCCTCATTGCTTCCACACATGCCTCAGTGTTATTTATATTGGTTTAACAATCCATTAAACAAATACTGTACTTTGGGAAGTGCTACTTGCCTTACGAACGGCTACAGTTTCTCCAGCATTCGGGGTGGAGAAGAGGACTGTGGTGCAGTGCTGGCTTGGAGTAGGGGCTCGGGGCTTTTCATGGTGTAGGAAAGAGCTTTTAGCAATTTTAACATATCCCTTTCCGGTTTTGTGTATTTTGAAAAATAGTTTAATGACTTCAGAAGGGGTTTTTTTTTGTTTATTTTAAGAAGAAGTTTCTGTAGGAACCCAAATTAATTGCAACCTGATTGCACTCAATGGGGGATTCCTACCTGGTAGGAATTTTCTCAACTGGAACCCAATCCTGCAAATACTTCCAGAGTTTTGGTGCTGCAGACAGGCTGCAGGTGATGAAGCACATACCATGAGCCAACCTCACCTACCTCTTTGCAGACTTTGTGTGTCCAGCCATGTACACTGAAGCATGTCCCATGGTGACTATGCGGCTGGCCAAGAAGGAAAGACCTCTCAGCTGTCATCAGCCTTGGGGTGGGAAGTAGCCCACGAATGTCCTCCCAGCAAACCAGAGCTGCACCAGGACCTTGGAAATTGGGAGCAATGGGTTAACCCAAAAAGTTGAACTGAAGAGTTTGTCTTTGCAAGCAAGAAGCACAAGGGAAGAAATCCCAACACCAGGGAAGAGGTGGGATTTGGGCCACTATCCTTCAAAAGTAGATTTGCTGCAATGGGATGTAACGGGCACGGTGGTGCCTTGCAAGCCCATCACTTCAATCCTTGATTAATTTATTTTTTACAATTATTACTTTTAAATGGCCTTCTATGGGGCAGTTGAGCTTATTTTATCCTTCCAATTTGTTGCTTAAGGTGAGCAAATGGAGAATGCTGCAAAGGAACCAGAAGGTGTAGGTGGGCAAAGACCACCCCATGGCAAGGAGGGGGACAGGGAGGATTTGGAGACATCAGGGGACCACTGGGACCTCCCCTGACCCTGGCAGCATTCAGGCCTCTGAGACCCCGTGAGGGCTGGCAGCAGCTTGGGGATGGTTTTGTGTTCCACCTAATTAGGGTGGCCGGATCCACCTGAAATGTGTGCTGGCTCTTTCATGTCCCCATTCACCCTTTACTCCTTTCCAAAGTGGTCTCTTGTGTCTTAAGACCTGTCTTATTGTACTTGGTCTGGCAGAGTGGAAAATTTAATTTTCAACTAATTAGTTTCTAAGTTGCCGGATATCCTCAAATTACCAAGCATCACCTTTCCCAACTGCGGAGAAGAACATAACTCACCTGTATCCAACATTTGACACTGCCGGAGTCAAGAGGATGGAAACAAAGGATCCCCAATTGCTTATTGTCTTGGCTCAAAGGTCGGGAGTCATTTATGACAAAGCTCTGATTAATAGTTTATGACTCGTAACTGACCATAGTCTCTTTTGTTAGCATTTAACATTATTAGCTAAAGGTTTGCTTTGAATGCAGAATGAGGTTAGCCCTGGAATCAACTTGTTCAGTGTTCCTTGGGCTTCAACCAAGGCTGCCCTCCAGCCCGTCACAGCTGCGTTCCCTGAGTGTAGACCTATTGGTGTCAGCAGCTTTTCACCTAACACCAAATCATTGACGTCCTGTTGCTCTGATTACTTGGTCACTGAAAGGTCAGATGGATATAAAAACTATTTTCCAGTTATTCCGACAAATGGGCCAGTAATCACGCAAAGACCAGACAGCTCTTTAAAACTAACAACAGCACCAACTGCCATCCAAATTCAGCTTTTCAAGTTCATACAACATCTGTGTTACTCCCAGCATACAATAGTTTTCAAAAGATTATGCTGCATTTTTTTCCCTTTATTATTTTTTTTTCTTTTTTTTTGTCCTTTGAAAGGCACCAAATGGAGAGCCCAGGCACTGGGGTGTGGACGCAGCATCAGCCTTTGAGATGACAACAAGCTTCCACCCCTTGGTTGGGTTTGGAAGGGGGCTTTGGGTTGACATGATACCCCTTTTTCATGGTGCTAGCCCAACCCATCCTCTCTCTGCTGGCTGGTGACCTGAGCCAATAGCAACGGTGCGGACATCCTAAGGGAATATTTGGGGAGGGGAAGGACATCACACTGGGCAGCATGACACCCAGTAGAAGCATTTTACCTTCCTTATATGTCTCTGCACAGTCATTTAAGAGCTTATGGAAATCACTTACAAATAAACATTGTCTACAGCAGGTTGGTGGAGATGCTGCCGATTCCCATTTGAGGTGTCCTGCCATCATCACAGCATGTGGGACAAGAAGTCGGTGGGGTGGGACGGGTCTGGGCAGAGAAGGCATAGGGGGCAGCCCCTGCCCCAGAGACCTTTCCTACGCCAGAAAAAGCTCTAACCTCCCCGTTGCTGCCTTGGTACAATTTCTGCATGCGGGATCTGCACACGACAAGAGAAGAAAAAAGATATTTTAAGCAAATAATTAAAAAAAAATCCTTCTGTGCTCCCCACACCTCTCCTTTTTCATGCAGCTTCACCTCTTCTCTTCTTGCCACAATATCTATTTCCTTAGTGTCAAATGTGCCATGAAGTCCCAGTGACAACACTGATCACTGCAGATGTACAGCTGATTTTTCCATTTGCTGGAAATTAGAAAAAGATAACTAACTGAGGGTATAACAGCAAAAGTATTAATAAATTTAAGAGTTAAATTGTGGGTCAATAAACTAGAGCATTTAAAAGTATATTTTTCCCCAATAGAATTAAAATTTAAAAATATATATATTTTGAATAGAAAATTATTTTGCTTTGAGAGTGTTCCTTTCAGATACTCCCTAAAGCTTCTTCTTCACACTGCTCATTGCATCGTGGCATCCCCAAAAGTGGTACCTGAACCTTGTGTGGCCTTTTTCTCTCCAGGAGGGCACAGAGATGCTGTCGGTGAGCTCTTCCCACGACAGGGGACACTGGTTTTCATAATGGGAAGGCCACATCAGCAAACTATATTCTGTATTTCAGAAATCCCCGGTGCGTGTTTGGCATCACCCAGCCTGGGCTCTCCCCATTCCCCGTTCTCTGCTGCCATCAGGTGGATGTTTGATTTTATTCAGGATAAAACTGAAAAATCACAATGTGCTTTCCCTTTGCTCATGCGGGCAAAACCGTGGGGAGCCTGAAGACATGGAAGGATCCCTGATATTTTCCCCTTTCTCAGAAAAAATCTGATTTTGGACCCCACAGAGGTATGGCAAGACCCAACAGGCAGAATTGTTGGGTGTCGTCTCGAAGTCAAGTAGCCTGGATCCAACCCCACTGGGTTGACTGGTGTTATTGCTTCCACCTACAGAGGGTGGAAGCAAGGACAGGTAGCCTGGGGACAATACAGAGACACTGTCCGTGAAGCCAGAGATCAGGTTAGGAAAGCTAAAGCCCAAACAGAATTGAATATGGCCAAGGACAATAAAGGTAACAGGAAGAACCTCTGTAGGTACGTCAGCGATAAAAGGAGGACTAGGGAAAATGTGGGCCCCCTCCAGAAGAAAGCGGGAGACCTAGTGACCCAGGAT
>VZTO01024504.1:28454-40309 GCA_013400615.1 Syrrhaptes paradoxus | reverse complement strand
GTTTATAAATATGTGAAGGGTGAGTGTCAGGAGGATGGAGCCAGGCTCTTCTCTGTGACATCCAGTGATAGGACAAGGGGCAATAGGTTCAAGCTGGAACATAAGAGGTTCCACTGGAATATGAGAAAAAACTTCTCTCCAGTGAGGGTGACAGAGCCCTGGAACAGGCTGCCCAGAGAGGTGGTGGAGTCTCCTTCTCTGGAGACATTCAAAGCCCACCTGGATGCGTTCCTGTGTGATCTGATCTAGGTGTTCCTGCTCTGGCAGAGGGGGATTGGACTAGGCGATCTTTCGAGGTCCTTTCCAATCCCTAGCATTCTGTGATTCTGTGATACTTGGGTAGTTTGATGGAGGAGTCAACCAAACTGATCCTGCCAAGATTCAGGATGGCACCAAGATGTTTGGTGCTGATGCAGCAGGACATAAAGGGTCACCTACAACCCAAGGCAATGTGTTATTTTTGTACTGTAATTAGCAACACTGATGTCAACTCATTCACCAACCTTGCACAGGACTGTCCAAAATCCGCCCTAGATGTGCTGCTTCCCCATCATCTCTGATTGTCCACCTCTGGTGCTTTATTCGTGGATCTTCCATGGCATTTGAACCCCTTCCATCATTGAGAAAATCACCAAGGAGGGTTATCCTACCGATGGCATCTCCTTTTGCCAGGCTGCACGCTCTCTCTGTGGCCGGCCAGTTGATACTGGTTCATCAGTGGCAGGAGAAAAAAATATCAAGCTCACTTTGCAGCAAGGTGGTTGTGTGGATCTTCCTTCTAGGTGGCCCTAGAAGATCCTACAAGGCCGAGCACCCTTTATTAAATGTGATGTAAACTGATGAGTGGAGGCCATGGGAGGGTAGAACCTGGATTGACAACAGCACAGGCACAATTATGTGAACTGAAAAACCCTGAGATATGTTTTAAAGTTGGGCAGAAAGAATACAAAGCAGCAAATCAGGATATTGAAGAAGGTATCTTAATTATTCCCCAGTAGATCTTGACCATCTATGAGTCATCAAGCACTTCTCTTCCCATCTTGGTGGAAAGAGGAGGTAGGAATATGGCCACGGTGCAAGAGCCAGCCCCAAGAGCTAACCCCACCTCTCAAAGCACCAACAGCTACTGAGCCAAGGCAACAGGAGAGAGAAAAAAAGAAGCAGACACAGAAATTGTATCTTATTTTCTGGGTACACAAAGTGGTCATGGCCTGGAAGTCCTCTGTCAGCTCCTATTTTTTCCCTCTGCCCCTCAAGTAAACCAGATGCTCAGGAGTCGACAAAAGCCTATCAGCAGAAAGCAAGGTTAAAAAAGCGATAAGTCAGCGAGTTAACTGCCGTCGTTGTTCCTTCCTATCTCTGCATTCTTGATAAACAAATTCATAACAAGATTTTACTGCTCTGTTCCCTGGAGCGATCTATTAGGCTGTCGTTCAACACGCGCTACCAGTCAAAGCCAAGCTCCCACAATACAATATCCCTTCAGATGATCTCTTCTTTTGCATGCGCTATGATGTAATTATGCTAATTATCCAGCCAGCTTTAATATCCTCATCTTTTCCAGGAGCTTTATGATCAAACCTGTTCCTTTAATTGACTTTCCCTGCCATGGGAGCCGGGGTGGTTTTGATGTACTCCGCGACGCGAATGTCTCTCCATGGGTTGTCACAGCTTCTCCAGGCCACGGGGGAGCTTAGACATAACTTTGTCCCAGCTGACAAGAATTTTAAAAATGACTTCTCCTAACTAGCATTTAGCCAATATTTGAAGGCTTCTCCCATCTAGAACATTACGCCGATAATGCATTTCAAGGTTTCAGCTTTTTTTTTCTTCTTGCAGTGTAGTAAATTTCCCGGGAAACCTTCACATATTTGCCCTTCCACTTGAAATAGAAGCCCTGCCTGCTAGATTAATATTTATCTGAGAAAAACCAACCAAACAAAACAAAAATCCAAAAAAAACAAAAAAAACCCCAACCCCCCCCAAAGCCTCACCAAAAACCTGCAAAATCCCCCCTCTAAACCCCAAAAAACCCCAAACCCTAGAAATTTTGGAGGCCAGATCCTCACAGCTAGCATAAAACCGATGCAGTGACTGAGAAGTCGGCTTTTCAATGCCTGGAATGAATTCCTTTAAGTAATATATACAAAAAATATCACTTGACTGAAAAATCTCACTAACTTCCCAACAGTCACAAAGACAGCATGGTTCAAACCCTACCAGAATGGATGATAGAAAGTTCTTTTTGTTTAATAAGTATTAGTTTACTTAGGAATATTTCCTTTCATGTTTATAAAGTTTCAGTGTCAATGCTCTGCAGAAGATGGGTTTCATCATCTTTTTCATTTCACGTTCTGCTGTGTGCTTTCTTTTTCGAAAAATAAAATAAAATTCGAATTTTCACAGCTTGGGGCTACCACAAATTTCTCTCCATATTAAAGGTCATTTAAATACCAAGAACAGTTGGCCATAATTATAATAAAATAACCAAACATGACCCAGATCCTTTTTAGTGAGGGTGTTTCGGTGTGCATCATTTCCATAAATTCCTGGGGTGTGTGGTGGCCTTTAGTACTTTGAAAACACTTTCATAAACTATTTTCTGTTTTTCTCCCCCCTCTCTGTTAGTGTTAAGCCTCATGTCATTACGTGAAAAAAAAAAATAATACATTTATTCATGGGCTGTGCAGAGGGTTTGCATCACAAGCTCTGTGTCTCTTTGCCCCAGCCCCAGTTGCAGCTCTGGAGACATGGAAATGGTTTGATGGCTTCTGCAGAGCCTGGACCAGCACCAGAGCTACTCACAACTCAGGGCATGGATGGATGAAGGTCCATCATGTCTTTCATTTTCCTCTCTCATACAACTCCAGACTCTGTGCAAGCAGGTGGGAAGAGGTTAACCAGCACATCCAGCTTCTCTGCGGGGCCCGTGTCTGCAGGGGCAGGAGAAGCTGGGAGGGAGCACAGCCCCAGTGACCAGCCCAGGATTCGACCTCAGGTTTAGGACTGAGACCCAAACTGGCCAATGGTCTGTTCCATCCCATGCCCGGCATGGCCAGGATAGAGGTGAGGCTCTGGCCGGAAGGGCTCTCTCTTGCTCTAGGTTGTCTCCCTCTAGGTTGTCGCTCTCTTAGGATTGTCTCGGTATCTCAGACACTCGGGCTGTTATCTCTGTTATGGGATTGCAGTTCCAGGACTCTCTCTGCTCCAGGATCAGGCTGAGCCTTGGTCATGCTGTGGTATCACTGTGTGTCACTCATTGGTATATTTCTATATATTATTATAATAATTATTATAATTTCCAATATTATTGTAGTTTAGTTATTAAACTGTTGTTATCTCAACCCATGAGCCTTTTTTCCCTTCACCCCTTTAATTCTCTCCCCCATCCCCGGGAGAGGGGAGGGTGAGTGAGCGGCTGTGTATCGTTTGAATCTCAGCCTGGGTCAAAACTATGACAAAGCCTCAGCGCACCCTCCTCTCCCTTCCTTGGAATTGCCAAGTTCTTACCTTGTAGCAACAGTTGCCAATGAACCACCAGAAAAACCTTCAAATGGAAGAACCTTCCTGACACAACAGAAAAAAAAAAGAGAGCCTTAGAGGTGTGAGGCTTGGGGAAGGAAAGAAGATTCATCTCTTGGCTGAACTAGACACAGTCTTAGAGAAAAATGCAGGTAGACCTTCCTTTCCTATCTCTGACCTTGGGTACTTGAGGAGAAGAGGAGGTAGCAAGCAAGGAGACCTGTAGGACATCCCAGCTGTGAAGAAGGGCATCTGTGCAATCTGAAACATCTCAGACAGACCCCGAGCATGAACTTACTCAAAAGCAGAAGCATCAGTGCTTCCCAGTCACATGTGAAATACTTTTTCATTTATTTTTATTTTTTTATTTGCATAAATTAATTTTTTCTTTATATTGGGCTAACCCCACATCACATGGCCTTGCAAAAATTTCTTCTACCTAGAGGGGGGAAAAAGCAACATTCCATTCAGTTCATCTCCTAGAACATTCAAGGACAAGCAGGAGGGTAGCTGCTGAGACAAGCAAATCCCATTGCCCTTCCACCAAACCCACAGGGAAATGGGAACTGCCTGACAGAGGAAAAGCTAATCTTTTTGATACAGCAAACTGGGGTTGACAAACCAGAAATCTTTGCATGAATGCCTTTTGAAACAGCCCAGAGCTTCAGGGCATGAATGTGAAATTTCTGCATCTACCAGGACCATACCAAGAACTAGTGAAGTTGCCTGTATGAGCTACTCCAACGAGAAAAGATGGTGTTTGCTAAAACTAACCTGGGGAGACATGGGCTTTTGTTCCCATCCACCGAACGAGTCTTGCCACAGCATGAACAGTGACCAGGTTGTTGTGGGAAAGTCTGGCAGGAGAGTAAAGAGAGCGCAGCTCCAGCTGGGAACACCTGGAGCGAAGTTCACATATAAAACCTCATGTGAAGAACAAAGACCATGTGCCCAAGAGCGACAGACACCATCTGTCCAAGGTGGTTGGCTGGGATGGCAACTGCAGAATCAAGTTTAGCATCATGAAAACCTTGCCTGTAAGAAGTCAAAGTTGCACGGCCAATGTGTCACAAGATGCTCTAACAAACTCCACGCTCAAAAATAATAGAAAATTCGAACCAAGCTTGGCACTTAACCAAGATCATCAAATGGTTTGGGTTGGAAGGGACCTTAAAGATCATCAAGTTCCACCCCCCTGCCATGGGCAGGGACACCTCCCACCAGCCCAGGTTGCTCAACGCCTCATCCAGCCTGGCCTTGAACCCCTCCAGGGACAGGGCAACCACAAGGTCTTACCTGCAGCCACTGTAGGATGTCTTCAAAATATGGTTTTGTGGCCTTTTTTTTTCCCAGATTTTAGCTGTCCTAGGCTTTGTGAGACCTCAAGGATTGCACAAATCATCTTGAGAGCAGAAAAGGACCCCTCTCAGTGACACCGAGGAAGGAGTGAAAATCATGAAGGGGTTGAGAAGTGGCCTGAGTTCATACAAGAGCTTTGAGAAAGAGAAATGCAAACAGAAGTTGTTGTGCCGTATATAACAGCTGGAGGAACTTGAGAACCAAATGCCCACCCTACGGGGAGTCACATCGTTTTCATGTTCTATGAGACAAGAAAATTCAAAGGGAGCAATATTCAGCAGAAGTCTTGTCAGAAGAAATTAGTTTTGAAATAGCTGGAAACACATGGTGTGACATAAGCTCAGGGAGGTTCCCTGGCTGGAAAGATGACCAGGGGACCAACATGTCTGCTTTGCTCTTATTCAACAGACTCATGTAATCAACACTTTTCCACGAAATATTTCCACGCCATCAAAAGTGCCTGGATTTTTTTTATTTTTTTTAACCCAAAGCTAACCAACTTTGGTTGCTTCTCTTGTATAGACTGAAAACTGTCACCTAGCACTGTTCAAAAAAGGCTTCATTGATATTTTAAGTTCCTTGAAACTTTGTAATCAAAGGTATCCCTCTTTTTTTTTTTTTTTTAAGAGTAGTAATTTTCAACGGATTGAGTTATTCTCAATGCAACACTAAAACCCAGGTGCCAATGTGTTAGTTCTTTCAAACTTCTTCACTCTTCAAAGCACTGTGTTATATTTAAAATTTTGCTAGCAGCGCAACAGCATATGTCACTGGTCATTCTCACCCACCTTCTCCAGGAGGTGAGAAGAGCACAGATTGTTTGTCAGATTGCTTTGGGAACATGCATCACATTGATGCCCAAGGTCAAACAAAAGCTTGACTTAAGGAATCAAGGTCAGGGAGGGTCCTTAGTCCTTGGGCAAAGTAGCTTTACTCTTACAACGAGCAAGGATGGTTTGTAGTAGCATCACATCTGCAAATTCCAAGACTACTAAGAACAAAAATAGTATGTCAACTGATAGACAACTCGTTTCATAAGTATCAACACCTGTTTCTCATTATTTTGCCTCTTTGAAGAAGATACTTTCCTATTTCAGATGGTCAGAAGGCCAACCTCATCTTGAGTTACGGTCTGGACACAGGGCCTCCACCAAGGTCTCACTAACCTGGGCTAGGGGGAGGTGTCCCTGCCCTTGGCAGGGGGTTGGAACTTGATGATCTCTAAGGTCCCTTCCAACCCAAACCATTCGATGATTCTATGATTAACTAAGGACATGGGAGCCACCCTGATGGGTCCTGTTGGGCTGAAATTAGCCCAAATCCACAAGCCAAAGGAAGGGGACACAAAGCAAAACACAGATCTGAAGTCATACACAAGTCACTTCAAAAGTTTCCATGACTCAGAACTATGGGCTGCCAACGCTGGTACCTTGTCAAAAAAAAAAAAAAAAATCTTGTGGCTTAGTGAAACCAGCCCAAGGCTGGAAAGCAGGAAGATGTGGGTTTTAATGCTGGCTCTGCTGCCGCACCGTTGCATAACGGCAACCAAGAAATTCCCCAGGAGTTTAAACTTATTCAAAAGTACATAGGGTTGGCACACACAAGTACCACCTGAGGACTCCAGCAAAACAAGGGTATAAAATAATACCCACCGGCTGTTCTTACCTGCTTTGCATAGCTACCGTTCACCATCCTCTACCACTGCCTCCCTTGGCACTCCTCCATGCAAACTTCTAACAGATCATTTTCCTCCTACTCCTCCATATAGCTGCAGAGGTTTGACGCCCACGTTGAGAGAACCTGATGCCTCTGCTGTATCAAATCACCCATCCAAGCACCTTTTAAGGGAGGGAAGCTGAGAAAGAGATGTCCTACTTATTTTTTTTTAAACTTATGAAATTATGATCCTATTACCTCTATCCTATTCGATTTCAGTATTCCGTCCTGTTTTAATCTTCACACTTAATGAGTTCTTCTCTGTGGAAGAGAAGCTCTAAGGGACTTGGCTTTTGCTGGAGCTGACGTTGCCTTGACCACCTGGATAACAAGAACACAAAATATAAAAAAGAAAAAGAAAAAAAAAAAACAACAGACTGCTCAGTGAAAGGCTAAGTTTCACCAATGCCAGCGAGAACACGGGATGCTGAAGAATATCAAAAGAGGAAAAATAGCTCCTGCACACTTCAAAAGGCAGATCTAAGAAACCATTCATTTTGGACTGAGCTCAGTCACAGCTGGGGAGATGCATCATGGCTGCAGACATGCCAGTATTAGCATCCAATACCTGAATTTTGGGTTGAACTGGAACTGCCACTTCCACATCCCATGATGTGGGAAGAAGTCCAGCAATTCCTGCCTGCTCCCCTGTTGTTTCAATCCAGCTACGTGCTCTCTTAACTAGATGTATTTTAACAATTTGGCCTAATATTAAAGAAATATAAATGAATTTCAAGAGCTAGCTAACTCATTAAGCTGGCTTTTGACAGGGTCTGAGCAAGTTTAGCCTACTAGGAGCCTCTGCAAGCAGACTCCTCAAGCCAGCATCTGAACCACAGTCAAAAAAGTCAGTGAATCCATCGCCATCTGTCGTTATTTTGTTGGCCACCCCGCTGGACGTAACAGTCCCAGCGTTAGCAATTAGTGTGGCCAGCGCCATCCTGCCTTCCTACAGAGCGATAGGTTTATTCAGTCTAATATATGAAGTTTTTAGTTAAATCATAGCTGATTTCAAGGAAGTCTGGAGCAGGACCGTGGGAGGACTGGGAGAAACCCACGCCAGAAAATTCAGGAGGTGGTGTAGAGGCCACAAGTGGCCCTTTTTGGCCCCTTTGCTCTTACCAATGAAAAAAGGATGGACAAAATTTAGGGAAACTCTAACTTAAAGTCCTCTTTGGTTTTTCTCTTAATTTTTGCTTCTTTTTCTTCTTTCTCTCACGCTATATTTTCTTATTCTACATTCCCTTGATCCTCCAAGTGCAACAAAACAATACGTGAAACAAAATCAAAAACAAAGAAGGAAAAAAAAGAAATCCCACATTAAATGCATTAATATAGTGACAGAATCATAGAATCTTCCCATACAACTTCCTGCTGTTGGCAAATAAGCATTTTGGAAAAAATCCTCTTCAGTATTGTTCCTCAGGGCCTTAGAAGAGCATCGTCTTTTCTCCTCATTCAACAGGCATGGCTGCTAATTGTCATGCAAAAATCCCCTCATTTTGGATTTCAGCATTTTCAGAATGAAATCACGAGATGACGTCCTGCAGAGTTTTACTAAGACAGACTCTGTTAAGTCCCTAAAAATAAAAGATCCCCCCTCCCAAAAACCCCCAACAAAACACCATCACCATGTAGGGTTTTGATTTTATTTTTATTCGTAAGACTGCTTTTCCTTGTGGTTAGGTAACAGCCTCTTCCACCCAGTCTCAGGCTGCAGGACAACCCGCGTCAGTTCTTTATGCTCGAGCTCAAGTTGCATTCTCAAGGGACTACATCGAGTCTCAGCCTTGACACCAACACAGATGCAAAACCAGATCTCAGCCTAACTTCCATTAAGCCTGCTCCTGTGCTCCAACAATTCCTTTGGTGCCACAACAAAAGGGAAAACTAATTTTATGATCTTTAACTAGCAAGATATATCTCAAAGAGTGTTCAGATAACCGGTCAGGACGCTTTTGTGGCCACATATCGCTGCTGAAGCTGAGCATCAGCCACTCTTTCATTTTTTTTTTCCACCGCTTTTCCTATTCTACCCAACCTCAGTATTTCTCAGCCCTGGCTCTTCGCCCATTTTAATTTCAAACACTGCTCAAACCTCAAAGTCGGAGTACATTATGAAGGTATTTTCCTTCACATCAATGCTAACATCAGGGTTGCTAATAGCTGTGGTTTTTCCTCCCGTGGACTCTGACTCGTGAAGCAGTAAAAGAAAAGATTGTGTACTTGTCTACAAAGGGATAATTGTTCCTAAATTAATGTTATCAGCCTAATGTAGCTTAAATACAAAAAGAGGAGAGAGGGTTTATGGCATATGAATGTACACCTCAGTGCTGTATATGCAACTCTTCCGTAAACCAGGATCCTGTTCGGAATATCCAGGCTGGAGGTGGATGCTCTCCAGTGCAACCCCAGTCCTTCCCAACTCACAGCTCACCTTCTCCACCAAAGTCAGTGCTCCATCTCCACATGGCATTACTTGGATTTCCACCAGCTCACAAATTTCTGGCATAATTTCATGGTGAGATGAATTTTGCTCTTCTCAGAGCTTCAGTAGGATCAAACCTTGCTCCTCTCCCGAGAAGCCTGTCTCTGCTGCCTGAGGCTTTTTGTTTTTTGGAATCACAAGCTCCATCAGTGATTCCACAGGAAGGAAAAAAAAAATACACCAACACCCAGCTGTGAAAGCCCTGGGGAGTCCCTGCTGAATAACACCCAGACAAATCTCACTAGCTTAAGCACATCTTTTCCTCAGCTTCACTTTGTGAATCTTATAGATCAGCTCTTCAAGGACATGCAATGCAAGCACGAGACAGGACTTCTGAAGTGTTTCTAAACTTGTTATGAACTAGTTTTATTTCAAAGAAATTAATGCATCTAGACAATCTAAGCTTACCTGCATACTATTCTCTGTCCAACTGTCCCGTATCTCTGAAGATTTTGGACAATATGACAATTAACTGGGAGGAGTCTGCAATTCTCTGGTCCAGAATATTGTTCTACAGCTTGAACTGCTTCTCCTCCAGCTTCCTCGTAAACTAACTGCATGCTTGAGGCATTAAATAACTGATGGGCAGCACCCAGCCCTTCACCCGATGACAAAATACAACTGCTGGCAAACAAAGTTTAACAATTTTCCCGGAAAAAGTTGTTTTTGGAATTTTACTTCAAAATGAAAAGACAAGTAAGCAAGATCTTAAAGCAAAGACAAGTTTTAAAATGAAATAAAATTTGCAGCCTCAGGTACACGTTGTTCATAAGCTCAATTCCTGAGGAATACATAAATTTAAGATACCTTACTACCACCTTAGAGGAGCAAATAGCTACATGCTGTTAACACAGAAAAAAATCAAGAGTGACAGAAGCTTTGTTTCAACTTTCACTGTTGCAAGTTAAAAAAAAAAAAAAACAACAAACAAACAGCAGGGTTGGAGAATATATCTCCATTGCCACTTTGGATCTTATTCCAAAAGGAATGGAACAAGCAACTGGGCTTTACTGAATCCGTTCTGACGAGATCTTCTACACTGAGGAAAAAGATCAAGAGCATCAAGGTCTGACACCTTTACATACCCATTATTTGTTATCCATTTTCCTCCTGACAACTAACTAGATTTAATCCCGATTACAGTTAATGAAACAACAGCTAATACAACATCAAAGACTGTTCTCAGCTTTGAAGCCTTGATTCAAGCTTTCGTCGCTGCGACAATCTCCAACGAGAAACTTACTCCACAAATTGCGCTTTCCCAAAAGAAGAAACAGCAACCTCAGAGGAAATTTTACAGAACAGAGATACGGAAAAGAGGACAACGTGACTGAAGGTTATTTTTAAATGGTCTCCTTTAATATAATTCATGGTGGATATTTATAACTATATTAATATTACTTTAATATAGAACATATATTATAAAACTATAATAGAATTATTATAGTATCATAATATTATATCTAAAATACAATAATATTACTATATTAATATTTTCTTAATAGTAATAAACTTTCAGAACAGCTGCAATTTAATTTTCTGAGCAGGTCCTAGAAGCACTTTCTAATAAAACTGGCATATTACTTCCTATTTGTAATTCTTCCAACAAAGACAGTACTTCACTGGCTCTTCTGGGCTCATGTCAAAGCTCCAGTGTCCCCAAAATTAGGTTATAGTCAAACTTGTTTTGGTAAAAGGAACAGTGCTTCGTACTCCAGTAAAACACTGTGTGGGTGGAGCACAGTGAAATCCTGTATTTCACAATATTTTAACTCAAAACCCAGCTGCAGTGAAAATTGCAGTTTGCGGTGGTAAAAAAAGCTGTAACCACAAGAAGTGTGACAAGTTTGAAGGTTAAACCAAAAACACTTAGTTCACCCTGCCAACAATTCAGAGCTGCCGATGATTATCGAACCCCCAAACTTCACACCCTCCCACTTCCAACATGAAAAGTCACGTTGGACACATGAAAATAAAAAGCTTAGTGAAGTACAGTAGTTGTAATTTCTAGTTTTTGCGGGGGAACTTAGTTCAAAGCTATTATTGCAAAGCATCTAAGCTGGCTATATATACAGGGAGCCTGAAGTTAAACTATTTACACTGTTTGGCTGCAATCAGTCTCAAGGCGGTTAAGTTTCAATTAAGCACAACGTCCTGAATAAAAACAAGATGACACCACAGCTCTCACCGTGTTCTAGATTTCTGTAACAGCATCTGGAGGCCAAAGGACTCTGTGCAAGATGCTCAAGCAACAGCGGAGAATTCCTGTTGCAGAGAGGTTACCACCTAGACAAGAAACATGCACAAAAGGAAGGTGGAAAGACAGAGACGATGCTCTACTATCAATTCTCAGAGTTTAAAGGTGCAAGAGTTCAGGCATTTGACATTGTTCTTGAAGCCTCAGCCCTGGAACAACTTCTAAATGAAATTGGGTTTTTCTTTGGAAGGGGAAAGGTTCTAAAATATCAGCTCAGTGCATCCAAGCTGCTAAAAGGCAACTCAAAAATAATTTTTAGTTTCAGGTGTTTGCATCAGCTATCTGATTTTTGATTACTTGGCTTTGTCACAGAATCACAGAATGTTAGGGATTGGAAGGGACCTCGAAAGATCATCTAGTCCAATCCCCCTGCCGGAGCAGGAACACCTAGATCAGATCACACAGGAACGCATCCAGGCGGGCTTTGAATGTCTCCAGAGAAGGAGACTCCACAACCTCTCTGGGCAGCCTGTTCCAGTGCTCTGTCACCCTCACTGGAAAGAAGTTTTTTCT
>VZTO01024504.1:0-23642 GCA_013400615.1 Syrrhaptes paradoxus | reverse complement strand
GGTCTGAGCCTTGGTCATGGGGTGGTGAGCAGTGTCACTGTGTGTCACTCATTGGTATATATTACTATTATTATCGTCGTTATTTCCAATATTCTTGCATTTTAGTTATGAAATTGTTCTTAACACACGAGTCTCTTTTCCCTTCACCCCTTTAATTCTCTCCCCCATCCCCAGGAGAGGGGAAGAGGGAGGCTGAGCGAGCGGTTGTTGTGGTGTTTGGCTGCCAGCCAGGGGTCTAAAACTACAACAGTAGTGTCCAAGGGTTCACAATAACATGCACTGTCACGAAGAACCTAGAAGAGTCCTCCTTCGCTGGTCATACCTCAGCAACCACTATCCTAGAGGTTTTGCAGAAGCAACTACTTTTAATAACAAGGCCCATTATGACATAATGAATGCGTACGATCTGGTATGTAAAGTAAGCTATACAAAGCCACTCAGATCAGAAATTTAAATTGTTACTGAAATATGTTAAGAAGCTGCATCTATTTAAAACCTATAAGAAAGAGTCTAGTTTGCCCTGGGAAAGGATTTTTTTCAAGGTATTTGGCTCCAAAAACTAAGAAAAACATGATTTTTAGTGACACCTGCTTAATGAAAAAAATACAGATGTAAGGGGTAAGCCAATAACCTCACGTACTTTATCCAGTATCCAATGCTGTGGTAAATTCTCATTCTGTGAGAAAAAAACCACTTTTTTCAATGATTCAAGGTATAAAAATTCCTAAATTACATCACTACCAGCAATACTGCTGGTAACAGATGCATCAACTCAGATGTGTAGGGAAAGGTAGACTCCTAGTGTGATGGATACTCGGAATTTATAATATGAATTCATTTTAGGCCCCATTAAGCATATAAAGTGTCTTAAGATTTCACAGATGAATCTCAAGACATTTCTTTCCCTTCCAATGGAGGGATTTTCTTTCTCTTTAAGAAGGCAGCAAAAAGTTAAGCTTTTCTACAAGGAAAGTCTGCTTTTTATGTTTAGGACAACTTGAAAACCTGCTTATATAAAAAAAATATAAAAGAATAAAGGAGTAGAGTCTTGGAATTTTATGAGAGATTTGCCTCAATCAAAAAAAAAAAGAGCAAACAACTATTTATGGGAACTAAAATGTAGAACAGCACAATACTGTGATATTTGAGATCATGATACATTACCTGTACATATACTTAGCTATTCATGTTATTGATAAACCATTAGGACACTCAATTATATACCCAATAAAAACACCATTAAGAGTCTTTAGAACTGTCCCTTCTTCTTTCTGAAGAAGGCATTTCTATACACTAAAATTTCATCTAGTATCAGAGTATAGGAAACAGAATCCACAAGGTGCTTTAATTGATGAGACCCCAAGTGCTGTTTTTCTTTTTTTTTTTTTCTTAAAAAAAAAACCTTTTTGGATAGTAAACAGTTCATGGGGACCACACACAAATACTACGACAGACGAGCTGTTATATTAAGTCTGTTGACTGGACTCGATATTTAGCCCACTGATAACGGAGGAAGGAGTTTTACGACATGCTGGAGCAGCGTACTGAAGGGGAGCCCATCTGAGTCAATACTTTGTCCAACCATTGTAGAGGTCCATTCAGATGAAGTTCAATCCAGCAAGGAGTGCTTGTTACTGTTTGCCGCCTAAAAATTAAAGAATATAAGAAAAGTCAGAAAGCAGCTTTGGCTGCTGTAAAATTCTCCATTATATGATCAAATATGTTTCCCTCCTTATTTACTCAAAGATAAAAATCATTAACAGTTACAGTAATGGTTTCAAAGTTTTTTTTTTCTGACAGTATTTAAAAACAAAAAAAAAACGACCCCCAAAAATCCAAATCACCCCACATCTATAAAACACATCAATAATTACATGCTTATCCATTATATATCAACAGGATTCTGCTCTGGAAAATTAGATGAGAACCGCAGGTGTCACACAAAAAGCCTTACTTCTAAAAAGAAATCAAAACCTGAAGATTGTCCAGACAACGTGGTATTCACATCACAGATAGCTCCGTGCAGCAGTATCTCAACCTGCAGAGCCTGCTTGTATAACTGGGTTTGAGTTTTGTAGACAACTACTGAGAAATACAGAATAAAAACACTTGGCTCTGCACTATCAGCATGGCCAAACAGCACAACACTGTTGCAATCACAAGGTCTGGCTTTTTGGAGCAAGTGACAAGATAAATGTCTAAGGAAACTGCTAGTTGTCAGAAATGCTATGTCAAAACACAGCGTGTGGTTACACTGTGCTAACTGATGCTATCTCAAAGGAACACCAAACTTCATCTCTGATTTCCTGTCATCTTAGACTTCTATGTGTGTTTTGTACTGTAACTTCCTCACGCAAACAATTTAAGTAAAAATTGTTTCCCTTGTCTTCTACATAAACTTGCCTACAATTTTCCACAATAGAAGCTCTTGATTAAACACCATATAGAAGGCCTCAGTAAAACTGAAGGACTGACAACTATAAAAGCTTCGTTCAAGCTCCCATCTATCCTTGTTTCAGAGACCTGTTATTCAAAAAATCTTCCTTCTCATCTCTAAAATAAAGAAATCAGTATTGGACATACTCTGCCTGAGAAATCCTGTTATTTCACCGTACCCACTCCAGGCATGGGAGTTTTCCCAAATTAAACTGGCAAGACTACTGTTGCCAAGCCAGTTTTTCCTAGTAATTCTAGCTATCCCAAAGTCAAAGCAAGGAGACACGAAGATTCAAAGGCAGCAGATTAGTCAAGACACAAACCCAGTCCCTTCATTTTTAATGTTGGTGGTGCAACCCTTCACTTTAAGGAAATCTGCTTGTACAAACAGAGGAACTGAAAAAGCAGGGAGATTAAGCCAGTGAGAGGATGGATTTCAAAAGTTGTCTGTGGTTTCACATTTTCTAGGAGAAGAAAGGGGCTGGGGTCTGTGCTCTCTCAGCACTCTCAAAACCATTGTTACCCTAGCCTCAAATGCCTATGCCAAAACAAAGTGATCCAATAAAAGAACAATCTAAACCACAGGAAACATAATGCCATTTCATCTCAAACACTTTCCCAAAAAAGGAAGTTCATTATCCACCGCTGCCAGCTCCCCTACAATGTGTTCCACACCACACTTCCTCCAAAATTTTAGAATTGGTTCTGTTCAACAGCCCTGGCTTTGCACTACACCAGCAAAAGCTGATAAAATAGTGACAATCACTTAAGCAGCCGTCTCAAAGCTACAACTCAGCCTCTTACAGCTGTGGATTTCCAGTTCACATATCTCTCTTTGCTGTAATTACCTCTACTTAATTTTCTTCAGAAGATGATCCTCCACCTGGATAGTTCCCATGTTAGTGTGAACACTTGTCCATTGATCTGAACTTCTACCAGCATCCTCAATGCAAACCAACATGTATTGACCAAATAGCTATATCCTATTTTGTCTATCAAGTTTACAAAATCTACCACTTTGCCATAGCTGCATGTTTCTGCATGTATTCCACACACCTAAAATGTCTTTGAGAAACATTTGACATAATAAAGCAGCACTGAACTTTTAACAAGAATGGAGGATTTTACTTTGACAATTCACACTACTTTCATTGACACACAAGGTTGTGTTTGCAGGAGCAACCTCCCCTTGCTTTTATCACAAATGCAGCATAACTTACAAGTTTTGTGCATCAATAATTTATTAGCACCATCAAACAGCGATGCAGAGAAACTAGTTCAGCATTATGTCAGTAACCAGTTTCTGTGCTGTTCTGGCAGTGTTTCCACCAGAGCTTTTTCACTCTATGATCTCAGAAGGATTTCTAAACTACTAACAACCAACATTCTCCTTACTTAGAAATAACTTTACCAAAAGCATTCCCACTGTTTTAACCCAGCACTTACACTTCATTCACTTCAAGTAGTCTCCATATAATCTGACTGATTAAGCCTTTCTTCTGTTCTAATTTGACTGTTGTATTTAATTATGCGTTAAGTGTATACATATTCCTTTTGAGCCAACTCCAACAGTTCTTTAAACTTGAGCCAGCTTCTTTCTTCTGTACCTCTCGCTAACAAAGAGGCACCAATTTATTCCATTACTCAAATTTCTCATTTCATCTAATTAGGCTTTTACAAATGGGCTACATTTAGCTGAGAAGCCTCCCCCACGTACTGGCGCTGCTATTTACGTGCATATATTTCAAGAGCAGATAAAAGAATCAAAACCCCAGGATTCACAGTGGAACCTACATGCCATTATTCAACTTCAGAAGGATATGGACTTTAAAAAATCGTTATGTATTGCAGTAGGCTATTGGTATGTCAGACTTGTATTCTTTCAGTGGACAATTTCTAGAGAGGTTTTAAGGGATTTGATTAAAACCACATCTCCAGCTCCCCAAAATAACTAAATGTTTAACACTGCTCAGTTAAAAGTCAATTCCTTTCCTTCCCAAATTCCCACACTCCATTAAAAACATCACTATCCTCAACTATAATTCTTAGTTTGTACTAGTAGAGAATACAACTGGAATCTATTCAAAAGCAGATAAAAGGCTGTTTCTTACAATCAAAAAAACTTTTTCAGAAGTTTTACTACTTAAACACAGTCATCTTACTCCTGCAAAGTTTTTTCCACTACAAGCTCCAAAATATTTACCGTCCCCCTTAAATGTGTGCTTTCCAGCTGTTTTATTCTGCAAAATGCACTAGCAAACATCAAATAATCTCATAGCATAAACTGTGAAACTTCTTGATGTTGCCAGTGATTTCACCACAATAAGCAAAGCAAACAGGACCAAGCGACGAAACAGAACTTTGACAACATTCCTTGCTCAAAAGCGGACTTCAGTGCAACACTAAAATCACTTTACTAGTCTTTATGACTTAGGAGATCCATAGCTGAGGGAAAGAAAAATGAAAATAGGGGTTCAACTTGCAGACAGCATACCTAAAATTGCAGTAAGAAGCCTGTATGGATGGCTTTCAAGACAGAAACATGTATTACTGAAAGAAGTAGTATGATTAAGTCTAAAAGCAAAGGGTTTTTTCCTTACCTGTATTCAGCTCCCCATCCTTTAACAAAACTCATTCTTATGGTACACATTCTAGTAAGCTGATAAACTGCTTCAAACCCCTGATTCACAGATTGAGCCAGAAGAGCAGCAAATTCTTGGTTATTAAAGATTTTTAGATTGCATCCTATAAAGAAAAAAAGAAGTCAAAAGGCTAAAATCAATGACTACTTGTGTTTACTACACAGAAGCCTGAAACTATGAAGGAACTATCAAAAGGAAAGCTGATGTCACCAGATATTTGTACCCAAGACCTTTAGCAGGCTACTAACCTGGTGGAATTTTGCACACAGTTGCAGGATGCCAGCCATATCTTTGATTACAGTTGGGGCTCTGAACAAAAATCGCGCTATCACTTAGGCACTCAGCAAAAACTTCACCACCGATGTAATAGAGACGTACTCCCCTTCCTGTAGCAAAAATTCAAATGAACTCTCGTTATGATATGACCCAAGCAGATTAACAAATAAGGGAGTATTTTGTTTCAGAGAAGGTCAAGGTTTTTCTTTACAACAGATACAGAAATCAATTATCTACAGGACCACAGTGCTGGGCTGATGGCTGCAGCAGGAGCAGAACACAATTACCTTGCATTTTTCTCCCATGAATGCACAATATTTGGTCGAAAAGCAAAATAATTTTTGGTAAAGAGACAAAATTTTCTAGCCATGTAATGGCTTATAACCAAATGTAGGTTAGGCAGCAGAGTTCATTACCAAATAACTTTTTAACTTAAAGAAATACCAAAATTGAAATAAAAATACTAGATTCAACAGAATTAAAACTTGTGCTAGTATTGAAGTGTTGCATGTGAAGTGGCACAGGCCACTATGGCAAAAAAATGAAAACACAAGTAAACCACTTCAACACTCTCCGCTTACATTTGCCCACACTATTTCACAACCCACTGCATACCCCTTTCTCTGTACTCTTTTGACAAAAACACCAGGACTTCATTTAGCCCTATTAAAAAAAAATACCCGTAGGAAATCCTCTTGTTTACTTTTAAATTGTGGTCTTGTTCTCTCTCCCTGAGCAGAAAAAAAAAATATCCGTATGGGTTATTTCTTACACAAGAAAACTAATGTACAATTGATCTCCCAACAAAAACCGATTAAAATCAACAGGTCATTTTTAAAGTCCAAAATTTCTCTTCCCCTTTCTCTTTAAAACTATTTTTCAAGTAAACTGTGAGCTGCTCTACGAAAAAGTGAGAGCTCATTACAGTTTTGCTTTTCCTCATCATTGACCATTTTGATCAGTCAGCACAGGCACAGCCTAGGTTTCTGCACATCTCCAATTTTATTAAACAAGCATTTGGATTTGGCATAAAGGGAGTCAGAAGGTTCTACTAAAGAAGCTGAACTTTTTTACTAAAATTAAAAACAAACAAAAGAAATCTCATGAACGTACAACAGGTCCATGTCCTTCCTGTGCTAAGGACCCCAGAGCTGGATGCAGCACTGCAGGGGGGGTCTCATGAGGGCAGAGTGAAGGGGAGGAATAACCTCTTTCAACCTGCTGGTTATGCTTCTTTTGACGCAGCCCAGGGCACAGTTGGCTTTCTTTTCTATTTTGTAATTAAAGCTTCAATTTCAATTATAAGCAACTCTGAATTTAAATGCCACCCAGGGCAGAGTGGTCCAACAAGGAGCCTGAAAACCAGAAACCTGCCCCTCAGGATGCTTTGGTGCATTGTGTTTTTCCAGAAGGCAGAGAACAGCAATGTTAGCAACAGAAATCCCATCCATCTGAGTGGCTTCCTCCTGTGCTGCTTGCAGCCTGACAGCTGTGTGAATGCTGCTGTCACCAGCTTGGTGACTGCTGATTGAGGAAAGGCAGCTCCTTTCAGCTCCAGCCATCGCTACGTCTCCTCCCAACTGTCACTGGCTGTGGTAGCAGAAGCTGCTCCATTTCTCCCTTGTTTCAGAAATGCTGACCTCTGTGTCCTTCCACTTCTGTCCTTAGCAAGAGAGACCAAGTTCTCCTTGGCAAAGCTCAAGGGAAAAGTTCAATGGCTGGCTGCTGTGAAGGGATCCCACCACACACATCTGCTCATCCTGCCTGGACCATTCCAGATAATTTAACGGCTAAAATGAAATTAAGTAGTTAAAAGATTAGAGATTTTTACCTATGTGTCGCCTTGTCATTTCCACTGTAGCATTTCTGTTGACATTGGAAAGTAGACCTAGACAAAATCGTTCTGAATTTGATGGATCTGTAAAGCCATCTACGGTCAGGGAAGGCTGTGATGCATGGAAGGTTTCTCCCACTCTTTGATTCAACTCATAATATGCTATCGAACACCAAAACGCAGGCTCCGAGTAAGTAACTGGTTGCAAGACTGAAAAAGAAAAAAAAAAAAAAAAAGCTTAACACAGATTCTGAGGCTGAAATAAAATCTATCTGCCCTGTTATTTGTCTCTTCCAGACACGACAGTGTTAGTCTCCTCAAACTACTTAAATTATATTTCGCTTTCTGTCACTTTTATCTTCCCCAGTAAACAGAATGGAAGTCAATATTCCACACAAAGGAAGGAGGAGGAGGGGAAGAAGGGGTGATCTAATCTGACCACAACTCATATCATTCAGTACTTGCATTTTGCTCGGCAAAGTGATTAAGCTCATGTTACCGTGAGTGCCAGATGTTGAGACATTTCTGTTGCCTTTCTATAACATTGCCAAAATGTTTGCAAGTTAATGAAAAGATCAAGGTATCACACCCTGAACTACACAAAGGAAAAGATATTAATACAAAAATTATGTTCCCTTGTATTATGCTATATTTTATCCTACCTCTTTATTTAAAGGCAGCTCTAAGCTCCTTTTACTCTCCTCTACTAGAGATCAGTATCTTCCCTGCACATCTTCAGCTTTTCCTGTGCTGCTTCCCCTTTTTACCTACCCTAATTACTTACTCAGCGTTCTGAACCAGCATTTTCCTGTCACATCCTGTCACCATTCCTTAAACAAACCCAAGGGAATCTGATCTTTTTGAGGCATTTATACCAACACACAGCAGTGGCACCTGATCAAAGCAGGTGGGAAACCAATGTGGGAGGAACAATTGTGCTGCAGTCACAGGTGAAACAGGACATGAGAAGAGCAGAACACCACACAGACAAGGGAGATGGCAAGTCTGGGCAGCACTTTGGATAGGCTAATGTCCTTTAAACTATTTATTTTAGAAATCCTACTCCTACAGACACAACCGTATAATTTTTTTCCCTTTCTACACGGTCAACAGTTAAAGAAATAGAGCATTTATTAACAAGTTATTAACCCAACCCTATTATATCTATTATCAGGAAGACAACCCAGTAGTCTCCTTCTAATACAGCCCTTACTTTTTAAAACTACATTTTTATTTTTAATGTAATTATATATACAAAGAAGAGTCATCACACACAGAGAAACCATTAGAAGTATTTTCCAGCTTACCCAGGCTATGATTAACTGGGGAGAGAGTACTAGGAGACAGCTCTGCTGGAGATCCTGTTGAAGGAATACAGATTATTTCAGAGCAAATAATTCTCATTATTTCAGATGGGTAGGTATGACTATTATCTAGATACAGTTTTACACTAAAATTCTTTGCAATAAGAAACCTCAGGAATCCTTCAACCAGTTTTCCAGCATGTCACATGCTTATTCTCAATTAAGAATCAATTTTCCAGACTACTGGGAACCTACCCCTCCCTGTAAAGACTCGAGTAACATCTTAGTGTTGTATCTGGCAGAGCTCTCACTTTCATGCACACTCAGTGAACACAACTATTTATGCACTTCTCAGGTGAGAACATAGTGACTTCTTCCCAAAATCAGTACAAAATACTAGGCTTTGCACAGAAACACCCCTACAATGACTGCTGACATCAGGCTTTTTTTATAATTACGGTACCTATTGTCACATAGTGGGAAAATATTGCAGTTCTTCCAAAAACTAGCATAGTCGATTCCAATTAACTGAAAAAAGATTGCTAACATGAGCTAACCAAACACACGCTTGAGTCTGCCAGCACATAGCAGGAGGTTCTCATCCAGCACATTTAGTTGTGCTTTGTCCAAGTCTAAGGCCAAACAGATTATCTAGAAACCCTTTCATACAAAGGCACAAACACTTAATGTATTCTACTACTCTTTCAATAGAGCCTTCCCTACAAGAATTAACTTGAAACATGGCAGAATTGATTAAGTTTATCGGAGTTAAGAGACAGGTTCTCAAAATGCAGCATTTCTGTAACTTATTTGGGCCAAAGAAACATTTTGTTTCCAGAAGGTAAAGTTAGGGGTAGGTTGAAACCCATCAGCTACTAAAATCTATTTTAAGGCTTTCTGATGAAGGCTTAATTGGACCTGTATGCTTTTGCTATGAAACAAAATGTACTTAATATGGCACAGAATGTTTTAAAAGCCTTCCCCTGGCAAAAAAGTATTTTGTTCACAAAAGATTGAAAGTGCTGTTTTATACAGAGGGGTGCTGCCATCATTGTTCAGGGTGAATTCATGCTGCCGTACAGAGGGATCACAAGTAATCCCAAGTCTTCAAAGTAGACTGAAACAGTAAATTTTACCTGTATCCATGCTTTGGTTCAACTGCTGGTCACTCGTTTCTCCATCTTCACTGATATATCCTGGAGGTGGTGTTTCTGACAAAAAAAAAAAAATCCACCTATGGGTTCAATGACTGGGAAAATTTGTAAGACTTAACATTTGAGGTTTTTGTTCTCAAGTCTTCACAAGCTCCATTTGATACCTGAACACTGAATTAGAATTTCATTTTACTGTTCCTTTCTCCTTCTAGTAGGACTTCAAAACCACTACCTGCCTTATTGTCTATGTAAAATGTGTCATCTCAATTGCTCAAATATGTTATATAATTAATAGATAATCCTTGTTTATTCCATCTAAGACAAGATACTTTCACTACAATGAGTAACAAATTTGCAATTGTGAGCAACAGCTTTCACATTTAGGAGAACTACAAATGGAAAAAAAAAAAACCATCTGGTGACTTCTACCAAAAAGAAGTGAAATGTCTTTATGTAGTATAACCATCAGATCAGATGGCCTCCCACGCCTTCTAGAAGTTGCTAGATTTAAAGTTTATTTTTCAGTTCAGCCCCAAAATACGTTTTTCTTCAATATCCAACAGCGGACCTCACTCATTAATGACAACTACCTTATCTAACTAGTTACACTGCACAAGCTCTATTATCTTTATTATTATTACTTCCAAGTTCTATTAAAATGATCATCTCTTAACTAGCTTTCTTCAAAGATAGAGTTTCACAGACGAAATTAAATTCAGCAACAAGTTCGAAGAATTCTGATACTACAAACTGTGTCTAATTCCACAGAAATACCTTCAAAACCCAGGAGACTACGGTTGTTCCTTTTCTCCCTTCAAAATTGACTCTAATCCAGATAATGAGTTAACCAACTCCCTTTCAGGAAATAATTTTCTTTGAACTGGGCAAATGTCTTTTTCTATATCTTAAAGGCAAAACCTGGATTTCTTTAGTGAAAGTGTTTGAAGCTAACTATCTCTACAATCACCTTAGAATTGTCTCTGAGATATCTGAGAGATTAAACATATTTAATTCCATTATTACCAAACATCAGAAATTTAAAGATAAAGCTTTTTTCTTCAGAACTAAAATCAAATTATATAAAATATCATGTGTGAGATGTACAGCAATATAGTTAGATCAGAAGAAAGTCATCAAGAGGAAACTAGATTACATCAGTTGATTAAATAAAAATGAACCGAAAGATTGTATCTCTGGTTCATTCTGTACAACTAGTGTGCTATAGGTGTGACAACATTTACAGGAGAATTTAAAAGGATTAAGGGAAATCTTTACTAGCAAGAAGTATGACAAAAATCACACCTATTTTGAACATTTTTATAGAATTCACTGTGATGAAGTGGACTCCACCCATCTTCAAATCATTCGTTATAATTAAGCCCACAGTCAAGGTAAAAGGCCAAAACCCATTTCCAATCCAACCCACGCCTCCTGTTTCCAGTTGCTAATCTAGGCTCTTTGGCACAGATTATTTTCCATATCTAGTCTCTGTCTGAACAGCAAAGATTTCCTCCACCTAGTGCTATTAATATTGTTATAAGGTCAGAGGTTGAGCACCACCACAGCTGGAAATAAATGCTCAAGTGCAGCATTACAAATTCTGAGCAAAGCTTGAACACTGCCAGAAATTTGGACAATGCAGCTCAGCACATCTGTAACCTGAAAGGGAACAGAGCCCCAAAAAGCCATCCTGCACCTTCACAATCACCATCTTCTCAGCTGTAGGTAGACCTACAGCTGAGAGACCCTGTAGACCAAGCACTGGGACAGAACTGCGGCACGAAACTACTACAGCTGTTAGTCTGTTAAAAAAAACAGTCCTCTGAAGCAGGCTGTCAAGACACACAAGACTTATCAGAACCTAGCTAAGCATTCAAGATTAAGTTAGCAAGGTCAAAGAAAATAAGATGCCATGATATGAATACAAAAGGAGAAAGAGGAGGCGGCAAGGTGTGGTTAGCTGCATAAACATTAGAAGATCATGTGAATACCCACAATCACCTTGAACAGACTTCCTGCAAACAACTACCTTGTTGCTTTAGCTCATTTCCACAGTACTGGATTTTTCAAACGGTGGCTTTCCAGTAAGTTGTTTGCAAATGCTATCAAAAGCCCTCAGATTGAGTCAATAAAGTATATGTAAGTTAAGAAAGCAACACCAACTCCTAGCACCTTAAATTGCTCTTTAAAGATCTGCTGTCCCTAGGCAGCAACAAATGTGGCACAAATTAAACAGATAACAAATTCATTGAAACTTCTTTTTCAGTTCTTGATACCACTAAAAAAAACACAAGCAACAACCTGTTTAAGACACCTAGATACAATTTGTACATTGCACATATTTGAGTTTCAAGGCAGTCAACTTATTCTTCAAGAGTCCAAATCTGAATTTTCAGCTTGTTCGTAACACAGCTGCATTAAACATTTATAAGAAAACTTCAGCTTTGCTTGGTTTTACACTCCAGGCAACTTCCAGAAGAGACAGGAAACAGGACGTTGGGGCAGGAAACAAAGGTCACTGATTTTATGCTTCAGTACAGCTTTCAGGGGCACTGGAGCAGATCAGTCTTGGGATTTGTTTTGGGGTGGGGAAGAGACAAAGAATTCTTTCAGAGTTCAATATTGTTATCTCATACTAAAAAGACAAAACTGTATGCACACAAGAGTAACAAATACACAAAGCAGACCTTGATCGATTGTAAGTACAAATCAAAACACTTTTTAAGCCACTGTTTTGCAACTTAAAAGTTTTCTTCACACACTACATATAGTAAGATTGAGCAGCAGTTCACTACTCAGCCTCCAATACATTTGGCAACCCTGTATGTTTGTAAAACAGGCTTAAAACAGAAGGCGAAGGTCTACTTTGTACTCATTAGCATTTTGAATCTTAAATAAACTATTGAAACAAAGGAAGCAATTGTGAAACCACAACAATGTGGTTTCACACAGGAGCACATTCAGCAAACAACAGTGTTCAGGTATTTCCAATGGAATTAATACATGAAATCTACTAGATTTAATTTATTGGTGCATCTTTCAATCAATTTGATCACTTAGGAGGATGAAATTACCAGTGACACAATGTTAAGTGTACTGTTTGTGGTGGGAGCGAAGAAAATACCTGGTATGTAATTGCTCTGTGGTTCAATTCCAGCTGGAAAGTTAGTGTTTTCAGGAATGGAATGGGTATAGTCATCAAGAGGTGGAAGCTCCGTTAGAATCTCTGTGTGGCGTGGCACTAGTACGGGAGGCAAAACTGGAAAAGGAAAATTCAAAGCATTAGTAAGACCCTCAAAATACACACTTCTGCAAGCTAAAGGGAAAAATAAACATCTAAAGCATCTAACAATTTATTAATACGTTCTGAAAATTTCTGACTCTCAGCACTGCTAGTATTGCATTTGTACTGCTAGTTACTAGAGGAATCCGATTCCCAAAGCATTTCTTGAGTAAGACTATTCCACATTAGCAAAGGTAAATCATCTCTGTTCTCCATTTCAGCCTGGACTGCACCTTAGCCAGCTGGAAACTGCTAGCAGTACTGGAAGTGTTTATGGGGGAATTAAACACATTTGTAAAGATTTTTCAATAACTTTACTATTAAAAACTTTCAGGGGATAGTATTCTCAACAGCTGTATCTCTAAGAATCTTGTACTCCAGGCAAGAGAAGAATCATCTCTCTCTATTTTTCATTTAAAACATTACGCTGAACAAGTACACACAGATAGAAGCAGTCTTCCTACCTGGTGTCTCCACTCTCTGGTAGTGGTAAGGGTTTACACATACTTCATCCTTTTTAAGATTAAAAGCATATTCACAGTTTTCGATTGCTTTAAGTTCATGGTGACTGTGAAGGTCTGGCCAGCGCCACAAACGACAGTAAATAACATGCGGTAATCCTTTACGATGAGATACCTGTAGACGGCCATCGAGAGATCTAGACGGGAAAGATGTTGAGAAGTATTTACAGACTGCATGCTGTCTCTTACATCACTCAAGCAACTGTGTACACACATGGGATGAGTAGTTTATTCTCAGAATACAGCAGACTAACACTGTTAGTAACATTTATACTCTTGTTAAAAGGCTTCAAATGTGATAAAAATGGTATCAAGCAGTGTCATAACTTATTTTTGAGCTGCTCAAATTATTGCTAGTGGATTTACAGTTCATTAAAAGCCACTTTACCTCCAACCAAGTATTTAGGATGATTGCTTCATATATATATTTTTTTTAAATGCAGAAGACAGTTGTTAAAAAAAATTAATAAATACATTTAAAAAAAAATCACGCAGTTAATAGTCCCTTCCACTGCTAAACCTCAAGGCTTTGCTGTGGCATGGATGCTTTATGGCTTTAAGCTTAAGAATTCCCACACGACTAACAAATAAGCCTATAAGCAGTCAGCTGCCCAAGTGATCCACATGGCAGTATAACTGTAATGCAAGAAGCATGAATGCACATCTTTTTAAGGGTTGTACAGGTTATCTTCTTGACTTTGATCTGCCTTGCTACCAGCTGAAAACGTTTTGCTAGTTTTAAGACAGGCTGCATATGTTTACACAAATGCAGATGTTTATGATTGTTATGGGATGGGAGACAAACCTCAATACACAACTCAAGTAATGTGACATGAAAAAAATAAAGACCCTGTTTAGAATTTGCCCACCATTAACTACCGAAGAATTTACAAACAATTCTTTAGTAGCTCGTATCTGAGCCAATTAGCAAGATTTAACAGAAAGCTTGTGGCATACAAAGCAGTTTAAACACTTTGTAAGATTAGGTGTAAAGAACTAAGTATCCCAACTTTGTTAATAAAAATACCAAATCACATTAGAGCTTGCATTTAACAAGTCTTCCCATTCTTTCCATAGCACTGGCATGAAAAAAAGGAATATTCCAGAATTAGAGTTTCATTGGTCAAAACATCAGCTGAGAATACTCAGATTTCTACACTGTCAAGCAAGTATTTTTAAAATGCTGTACCATGAGAGGCCTAGGAAGCATTTTTTGTCTATTTGACAGCTAAAGCATCCCATTACAGACCCTCCAAAGCCAATCCCTCCCACAAGATTTCTATGATGCAAGAGAGGGCAGAATATTCACCTGGTTTGTTCAGAGAAGCTGTAAAGGCCTGTTGTATCCCACTGATCTATCGTGTTTGGTGTACTCAGTCCCCAAATTTCAGAGCAAGTGCTGTGCATAAATTGAAAACAAACAAACAAAAAAAACAAAAAAATTGATATGAATATGGAACATGGTTATTCAAAACACCATGATGTCAAACATGGAAAAATGTACAGAATACTTCCTTTCACATAGAAGATAAAGCATCGTTAGACTTGCATTTAAACTGACTTCTCATGCTATATTTTCTATATGAAGGAGGCTATCAAAATGGAACATGTGATTCAAGGTAAATGATAATGTTTTTAAAAGGTGAACAAGTTCTCTGGTTTGCAGTAGTCAGTACAGTTGTATTTTGTATTAATGTCCCTTAAAACAGGCAAAACTTCCTCAGCCTAGCTCTTAACAAAATTCAATTTTAATGTAGTTTTTGGGTTGGGTATCTTGGTTTTGTCTGTTTTTAAACATAAGCTTTCCTAAGACTTCACACAAAGGCCACGTGTAGCTGAAACCGAACATCACAATCTAACTTTCAGGTACCATCACATAAGTATTAACCTCATTTTCCATGCACATACTAATTTGCCCCAAAAAGTAGAATTCAGACTGGAAGAAAAGCACATTGTAGCTGATACTTCTCATTGCTTTCTGTACTCATTGGTTAAATAACTAAATATTCTTTTCCACTTTATACAAACCACAGAATGTTTAACAGAGTTTTACAGTAGTATTTTAAGACTTAACTATAGAATAACAAAACCTTTAATTGCTAAATCAAGCAGGAGGAAAGGAGAGACAATTCTTTACCAAACTGGTTCAATGACAAGATCAGAAAAAGGAACCTCCAGTGGTAGACACAAACTAAAAGCAGCAGCAGGTTTAGGCAAAGCAAGAAAAGAACATGGGCTGAAGTTAATAGCCTCTAAGAAGTTGCAACAAAAAGAAAAGAATCTAAGTTCACCGAACTCCTCATTTTAAATAAGTGTTGCAATTTAAACTACTAAGCTTAGCTAATAGACTCACAAGATTGGCTTGAGTGCTCAAGGGAAGAGAAGTGAGGCAGGTATTTTTATTTCTCCTCCCTACACAGGGAAAACTCATTAGTGCTATGAAACAAAAGAGCAGAGACCACAGCACTGTACTTAAAACCACTTTCAGGGCTGACAACCACCCCGATTCCACAGTGACTTTAATAAAACAGAAGGGAGGGCTACTGACAAAGGGAATAAATGGTTCCTGTCCCCTTCTTGCCTGTCCTAATGCCATTCCAGGGAGGCTGAAATGTCCACGCAATTGAGCAGCAACGAAAATCAAGGAAATGGCTACCTGATCACAGAACATACGTGGCTGAAAATTAATGTCTTGGGAGTTAATTTTCATCCAGATAAGTTCTTCTGTTCACTGTGGAGCTACACAAGTAGTACAAAGGAGGAGCGAGTGTGTAATGTTGGGCAGCAGCCTGCATTTATCACAAATAAAAATGGTAAATAAAACACAGCTTTGACATTTTACTGATTACGGACACACTAAAATCTTAGTACTAGATGACCTTTTGTCTAGTAGAGAGCAGCAGAGCACCACACGTAAAGGCACATTCTCTGACACACATCCAGCTCTTCAAAAAAGCCAACCGTCCTGAACAAGTTCCACCCATCTCAGACACAGGCAGCATGACAGCTCTCCAGAAACAGAGTGAGCAGAAAAAGGATACCGACCATCCCTGCATCTGTAATCTCTCTTTTTCATATTTCTAAAATGCCTCCAGGACAGTGAGCTGCCAGAAGCTGTGCAAGGACCAAAATAGTCGTCCTGAAGACACAGAATCAGCCTGTGGGACACCAGGGATCACCCCTGTGCTGTGCTGTGTCCTTAAATATGCACTGCTACTGCTGGTAGACAGATCATCATGCACATGAAATTAGAAGAACCACCAGCAGCCACAAAGCCTGCTGCATATTAATTGACACAGTCAGCTCCGACAGCTTACTACCTTTAAGCAATGGATTTTATCCAAATTATCCCAAGCAGTGCTCCAAAGCCAACGTTGTCACACAGATTACACGTTCCCAAAATTGTGGGGTGCATCTCTGGTGTAAATGTGACGCACCACGTAGTTGCTACTCAAGACTTTTAAGATAACACATGCGAAAGTAAAATTTCATAGCCCCTGACAAAGCACAATGAACAGGAAGAGTTTTTTATATTGCTAACCTCTTCTCTCGAAAAATATTCAAACTATCAAAGCTGACAGCATATTCCATAACCTCCAAAAAGACAAAGAGTATCCTAAAGAGACTGTCTGACAGAGCAACAGCTTGCAATGGAACTCAGGACACCATGGAGGCAGGGCAGGCCAGGAGGTACAGAAAAAGTGATCAGTTAGAGCAAAACTGCTCCAATATTCAGCAGCTTAACATGATATGCTGTCTTCCAGGATATATGTCTGCTCAGAGGTGGGATTAGTATCAAAGTTTTACTGGCTCATCTACATTAGGACCATACTTCAACTCCAGTAATATGCAAACAACCACTGAAAAGCCTGCAGGACATCATCCTGTATGATCAATACAGCTCAACACAGCTTTTACTGTTTACTAGAAGAAACACCTGAGGAAATAAAGTGGTCCTCCCCTCCCCTGCTCACACAAAATACCCACTGCCTACATGATCTAAGACTCTCCCACCACTTCCTCCAGACAGTAAACTAGGGCTCTTAATATTTACGTACATACACGCCAAATCAGAATGAAATTCCTCCCAATCACAAAAAGCATATTTCATACACAGCACTTCCATGAAAGGCCACAGTATGTTCATTCATACGCAAGCAGTAGCCTGACGGAGGGCATGCACTCCTACTCATCCCAGAAAGGCAGTGGCTCAAAAGAAAGTGACTGCATTCTGAAACATGTTTAAACAACCACTAAAACCATCTAAAAGGGAGACAGTAGGTACAAACTTTTTAGTAGTACAGAATTACTTCCCCAAAAACAAATAGGAGGCATTCTCTCCTAAATCCACCTTCTTGAAGGATCCTAAGCCTCCTGTGGTTTGAAGAGTCCTTCTATGCTTTAGTCCATTAAGAATTTAGAAGAACCAAGAACTAACATCTGTACTCATAAGTGAAATCTCGTCTGGAAACATTCCCAGGCCCTGGAACATGATCATGTATGCTAGAAAGCAGCTAGGACATTCCCCAGCACTGGGCTGTGCCAATTAGTGTTCTCCCACACAATTCCCAGGTTTATGAGTCGGCACGCCATTGGGAACGCTCACGCTGGGCAGTTCAGATGCAGCCACCCTGCCCTGGTAGCTAAGAATTTAAGAGTATGAACAAGACAGTCGTGAGCCAGTTGGCCACAGTGCCTGGGAACATTCCCAGGCACGTTTAATTTATTAAGAGGGAGGCAGCCAAGACACATCACAATTTCACCTCTAGAAAGCAGACTGCCCTCAAACCAAAGTCTAGAAGCACACTTTGGGCTTTATGTTTTACCAAACAGATTTGTTTTGTTTTGTTTTAAATTCACTGTATACTGCAGCAGGAATAAGCCATCATTGTCTCCAAAATATCATTTGGCTCCTGCATGCAAGCTGTACTTAAATCCTTCCTGTGTAGACAGCATTTAAATATACTCCAAAATACAAGCTTAAAGCTAATATACTTCCTCCCACCAGAGCTGACACTTTCATTCCAAGGAGAATTTTCATTGCCGTTCTCAAAGCAATTTGTCTGTTGACAGAAACGAGGTCAACTATACAAAAGCTAATATTTTTATCTTTTCAACGATATCTTAGATTAGCAAATCATGTTCTGTGGCCTCTAGCACTCCCAGAGCAAGCTTGCTTGAATACAAGATTGCTGCTTTTGCAGACCTCACAAAATAAATGAATTTATTATAAGGGACTTCACAGATACAAAGTATCAAATTGTCTCCGTTTCCCAGGTGTTTTGAAGTTCTAGCAAAAGAAAAACTATTTCCTAGAGAAATGCTCAAAGGATACTCGCAAGGAATAACAACTATTCTTTGAGACCCAGGGATTTTTAGGGAAAAATCAAGGTCTAGCAGACATGTGGTTAAGCTTCTACATGCTAAACCTGGGACAACTCAGTCCCACAATTCCTATCTTGGGACTGACCAGAAGACTGATGTGGTGAAGAAAGGGTCAGATAAGTTATTAATGGGTGGAATCAAAGCTACTTTCGTCAGAGCCTTTCCCTAAGTGCAAATGGTTGTAAGAGCTGGTGTTTCAACCTCATTTTTCATGTGCTTGTAAGAAGCAGCGTCTCAGCTGATACTGTACAATTTTGGCAAGAAGAATTTTTAATGTGGCTATCAGCATGCAACAGCACACAGTATGCCTTCACTTCTTCCATTTCATCATTTCCCCTAACAGGAAAATCTGAGTTCCAAAAAAACCCTATTCTGGGCAAGAAATTACCTAAACAGCAAAGAGCTGTAGCAATGCTTCACAATTTTGCAACAAGTGCCAAACTGCCTTTCTTTAGTAAGACAGAAAATATTGACACACGCAAGAAAAAATGTGAACACAGGAAAAACCTAAATATCAAAGATAACCAACAAATATTTGCATTGCCTAGACTACATATATCATGGATGATGTTCCCAATCAGCATCAATGGTGCAAACTATCTCAGTCATCAATAATACTCTGTTTTGTAGAGATACTGTTTTATTTGAGGCTAGAGCTGAAAGAACTTAAAGCCAGCAGAGTTTTAAGCAGTACCCTACGTGCACCAGAACTGTCACACAGATGCTCAAGGTGGTATCCATATATTTCAGGTTGTTGCTACTACGAATTCATTACCAGTTTTTACAGAGAGAACAAAGCAACTATCTCATCACTAACACTATTTAGAGTATTGGCAATGCTGCATGCTCTGGGTATTTTTTGGACTAAACCAAGTGCTTGCAACGAGTACGTAACATCAGATGAAAGTAGGCACTTCAAAGATATTTACATATCAAGTACCAGAAACTCTGCTACAGAAGTTGTTAAATATTGTCACAATTTATATAGAACTGCAATTTCACTTTCTTCTTCAAAGTCTTGCAAAGAAATGGAAGAGATCTAAAGGAGCTAGAAGGCACAGAGTTCAGTTGACAGCCTCCTCTTTCCCTGAAGTGGTAGCACTAGAAAGATCACAAATAAAACCTGAAATGCAAATTGCACCACCTAGTCAAAGCCCACATTATAAAGGAATCATTACAGAATGGTCTTGGACTTTTAATTTGCTTATTTGTGAAGTATTACACTGAATCTCTAACATTTTTCCTGTATCTCTCATTTTTCAGAATCTACAGACACAACTTTGCAAGTCCATGTTCAAGGCAATCTTCTCCATTTGTCTTTCTCCTGTGTCTTATAATCATAAGCCTTTCTTCTACTGAATCCAACTTGTCTGCCCCTACATTTTCCGAGGCATTTGTAGTGCTGGAGCTGCAACTGAAAAAATTTCAGTAAACTGTCACAGTACCCCATTTATCCATTTTAAAAAGGGAGACAAGAATTCAGTTTTCAGATTCTAGAATTCTCATGCAAAGTCTTCCCACAGATGCAAGCCTCACATTTGTTTTCACTCACAGACTAAACAAGAAAAAATGCTACAAAACCAGAAAAGATCATGTTTTCAGTTGAACTAGACAAGTTACTTTGCACAGACGCACAGACACACAAACACCTTTATACCAGCCTAACAGTCACACCTCCTTGAGTGATATTTTGTCAAGGGAGCAGAAAAGAGGTGCAGGATTTGCTTCAAGAGCTACACCAAGCTACACAAAATAGTTAAAGCAGGAAGAAATGGCCACTAGACTTATGAAATCCCATTTTCTCCTAACAAACAGAGAAATGCCATTGCTTTAACATTGCTCATGGCTGTTTCCATAAAATTTGCCTGATAAAAGAGATTAAGGTCTGAAGACTGAAGATCTGTACCCTGCACACTAACTTAAAAAAAAAATATCTTGCTATGTAAGATCTCAGACCCAAGACTTCACACAGCAACATACTGAGCACAGACACTCTCCATTGTATTCCACTGATGCTAACTTTGAGAAAAAGATGAATTAATTGATGGATGAAAGAACAGAATCCTTCTTCTCATACCAGTTACCTTGTTCCTGATGCAACTGGAGATCAAGAATAGCTTTGAGGGAGATATACCCAACATTCGGAACTAGCTCAGAGAGGGTCTCAAAGACAACAGGAACAGGAAAGACTGATTTGAAAGGCTTAGGTGTAATGCAAATGAAACAAAGTCAGCAATTTAAAAAGTTCATTGGCTTACATACAGTATTGTATTCAGCACAGATGACAATTCCTACCAAATCTGCCTGATCATGGTTTCCGTAATTCTGGGTTTCAGATGAAAAATACGTATAGCTGCTTTTATATTCTGACTTGACGGTCCTTTCTATAAATTGGCAATTAGCGTTTCTCCCTACTACAGTCTGAAATGTCTATGTACAAGTAGCAATCCCAATTACACTATCTGTATTTGCAAACTCAGCTAGCTGTATGAACAAAAGCTTACTGTAAAATGTAGTCTGGCTGGCCTAAGTGTCTCAACTACCAAAATGTATGTTGCTCATGGTTTATCTTCCCCACGCTGGGTGTGGCAGGGAAATGGTTATTTGCACTATGCTAACTTTGAAAACATTAAAGAGATCTGCAATAACAATGCAAATGTTCAGTTACTTTCATGAGATTTCTACCCTACTCCTCTTTGAAGCCTCCATCATTTTGCATCCCTGCAGAATTGTCCAAGCTTTTTACTTGCATCTCCATTATCCCATATTACAGGAACAAAATGTCATTTACTGACTAAAATGTACATAACCAGGCACACACATTCATCAAATGGCACCACTCCAAGCTACAGCAGTTCATTCCTGCTTGTGAATGATGTGAAGTAACACAGAGGTCCTGATCTCATTTTCTTGCAGCAGAAAATGTAAAGATTCGGTGATTCAATATGAAATAATGATTTTTCTTCTAAGCACCTGCTAGAGGGATGAGGTAATACCTTGATCAATGCTGAATGCACAAGCGTGAATTCTTCTTAAAAATTATTTAGAGAGATCGCAGTAGCACTCATGAGGAGCTAGACAAGATTTGTCCATGGAGACAATTCTGTCAGACACTGAGGTAGAAAAGCAGACCGTGAAGATGGTTCTGTTAAAGCGAAGTATTAAGCAACCAGAGTAAATGGATATTTACACACGTTGTAAGTACAGGTGGGCAGTCAGTTTGCTAACAGATTCTCCTCCCATTCTTCAAAGGAAAACCAGAGCCTGTTAAGTCTAGGAAAAGGATATTATGTAATGTCTAAAAGAGCCCTGGATTCCAGCAAAGAAAGCTCTTACAGAACTGAAGGCACAGGTTTCTCTCTCAGCACAAACTCAACAAAACAATAGTAAAACTGGCAGCTGGGGCACTCAGCTCCCACAATTACGAGTGCTTCCCCCAGTGCCTCCAGCCCCCTCGATTTATTTAAGCAATTGGTCTTACATACATAAGACAAAAAGCTTGGTTTTAGCTCTCCCCCAGAATCCAAAAGCAGATTTATTTTTTTTCCCTCCAAGCATACGCAACACAGACTACCTGCTCAAAACAGTAACTGTCCCTTCTCTCCCTGCCTCCCTCCTTCCCACATACACATCCAGAACATACTACATCCAAGAAAGAAATGTTTATGTATGGACATAGCTAGTGGAACATAAACCAGGAACCATTACACAACTTCTCATAATTAGAACCCTTTTACAAAGAGAGTTTACATAGAATTTTATACAGTACATTCAAAATCATTATATCAAATACCACATGCAGCATCTGAACTGAAGAAAATTACTTAAGTAACCTTCCTTATAAATGGATGTATGCTAAAAGAAAAATTAACACATCAAAATAGCCAGAAAAGCAGGAGGCACAGGATACAATTAACCTCTCTACCACTGTGGGAAAAGAAATAAGTCATTGAACAACTCCCATTTACTTCAGCTTAAGCTTTAAGGATGTCCACAGGGGCCACAAAAGTGGAAGGTGAGGTACAAAAGATACTCTGTTACAGCCTAACATCTGAGCCACCCACTGCTGATTTCAGGGTCAGAAGCTAGTTTCTTCCAGTTTTGCAGAGAGCCAGACCAACAAATCACCCTGATGAACAGTATATCCTTCTGTTGCCTTTTCTAAAAGCACACTTCTTCCTGGTCACATGCACAGCAAACTGCCTACAAAGGCAAAAATACAGATATAAGGCAGGCCTCTTCAAAGCACTTTATCCTCCTCCCTTCTCCCAAATCCTGACATGCCGGCCCAGGGCTGTCAGACAAAATAAAGCAGCCGAGAACAATCAGGATTACCTTTATTTTTCTCTTGATGCTAGAAGGATAACACCTCAAAGTTCAAGAGCATTTTTTCCAGGATGCCATGGAAACCAAGCAGAAGTAAAATATTTATTTCTTTTCCTGTTGTCCATATGGTCTGTTTAGACACAGATCCTATCGAGGAGNATATTCTAAACAAAAATGTATTTGTTTGCCTCCTTTCTACAGCACACCACAAGTGTTCTGGGCTATTTTCCCTGCTCTCAACATAAGACCACAGCTTTCAGCAGCTGCAATTTGTATCTCAAACTCTGAAGCAGTCTTACTGGAGATAAGATGAACCACAGTACAGATCTCCTCCCTTCCAATCACATGTTCAAAAAAAACCAAAGCCAGTGACTTCTGGATGCCCTGCCTCGAGTGAGGATGACAAGTGTCCAACAGCATTCACACAATGGCAGCTCCTCAGAGACTAACCAGTTAGAAGGGGGGGAAAAAAAAGAAGACA